>ONZH01013581.1:0-77354 GCA_900303285.1 Rhinella marina
GTCAGACGGTGGGTATTAACAGCACGTATATAAAAGAGTTTTGCAGGCACGCAGAACGCACAGTACAGGTGCCAAATAAAAGGCCTTTTTTTTTTTAAATATGTCTGATTACACAGCCGTGTACTAATAGGTCAGACGGTGGGTATTTACACCTGGTATACAAAAAGGGTATTGCAGGCACACAGAACCCAGAACACTAGAGCCAAAGAAAGTGTATTTTAAAAAAAAAAAATGTACCACAGCCGTATACTGCCAGAAGATCAGATGGTGCATATACACACTAGGTATATAACAGGGTTTGCAGCCAAAAAGAACGCAGAACAGTAGTGCCAAATATAGTTTGGTATGTAAGCAGAAGCACCTAATACACCACTAATGCCTCTCTCTGTCCCTACTCCAGCAGCTATCCCTGAATACAGCAGCCGTTCTCTGCAGAGTGTATATAGTAGTAAAGCTATCACTGTACTGCACTATAGTAGCCCTGATAAGGGCTTTTAATCACGCTCCTGCCTGTCCAACAGCTAAAACCTATCTCTCCCTTCTCCAGCCTCTGTCCCTGACTAAGTTCACGCAGCATATGCGAACGAGCAGGAAGACCTGAGTTATTAATATTCGAGGTCACGTGGTTTTTCCAGCCAATCCATGTAGACGCCGTTTTCGCGCTGCCAGCGTGCTCCGCGGGCCTGTCATACCCCCCCTGCATGGTGATTGGTGGAAAAAGAGCGCCAGGGAAGGTGGGAGGGGAAACGAATTCTAAGTGCGCCATCGCCGTTATACTCGATCGAAATCGAGTATGCCGAATAGCGGCTTGAATACCGGCTCGATCGAACACTACTCGCTCATCTCTAATAACAACCCATGATATCATAGTAGATATATTATTTATTGCCATAATTAGCTCTATAGGCACTGGTTTAGCCTTGTGTATCGAGTGAGTAGATTAAAAGGTCAAATAATAGATGGTGTTAGGAACTAAGTCAGTAGCACAGTAGATATACTATTGTGTGGGTGTTAGAGTAAAATATACCTTCCATTGCCATAATTAGATATATGGGTGTATAGTACTTTCAGGTATCAGGATTTAGTGAGCAAATAAATTAATAAGATCACACAATATAAAGAAAGGATTACAGGTAGCGACTAGCTATTGTAAAAAGTCTGATATTATATGTAACATTTGCTACTAATATGATTCCAAGCTAGTATGACACTTTGTTGCAATTGATCACCACTCAGGATGTTATGCAGCCGTTCTATAGAAATATGCAGGGAACGGAGTCTAAGTCCATGCTCAGACGCAATATAGAGTGGTGAAAAGAACGGAGTCTATGTCCCTGCGCAGGCGTCGCAAGAGGATTTTTATTCTTCTCTTGGTGGCAAGCGCCGGGGCACTAATGTGAATGCGCGAGAACGGTACCCGCCGCGCGGCTAAATCCGTGTGGAGTAGGAAGAAGTGCAGCTTGTCATTAGAGATGAGTAAATCTATTCGCCGCTTCGTAGATTCGTATCGAATCTTGGGATTTTTCAGCTGCGAAGCGAATCCGAATATTAGGTGATTCGCTTCGCTTTTGTACGCATTCGCTACGTAGTGTGTCCTATAAATTATACGCTATTCTACGTATAATTTAGTTACTGTATACGCTGTCGCGTACGAATTCAATTCAGTGATGCAGACTTTTCCCTGGTAGTTACTCTATACACTGTTGCGTGCGAATTCAATTCAGCGATGCAGACTCCTCCCTGGTAGTTCCGCCCCTTTCTCCAGCGCGGGAGGATGACGAGGCAACTCAGGAAATTAAATTGCGCATTCGTGTGCCTCATCCCTTTTTCCCCCCTTTTCAGGTTATTTGGGGAGCCCATTGAAAGAGGGTTTTTAAGGAAACTTTGCTGCTTTTTTTTACCCATTTGGATTACAATTTTACCTATGTGGATTACAAATTGCGACTGAGTTTGGGACTCTGCTCCAGTTCTATGACAAGCGTCAGACGAAAAGAGACTTAAACGTGTCTGTGAGCATACTAGGTAGGTGATATTTAAAATTTTTATATTATACCTATAATAATGTATGTGCACTTTACCATATATATGTCTCAAATATTCTTTCTGCCTCTGAGGAGTGCACGCCACGGCCTCTCCTCGTACGTGCCTGCGTATTATGTAATCGCTTAGACAATAGTATGCTGAGATTTGTAAGCTATTTGTACGCTCATGTTCGGCGAATAATTTTTTGAATGATTCGCTCATCTCTACTTGTCATAGCCCATTACCTACTATCGGCTGCAATAGGGTGAGTGCCAATGTGTCATACAGTATTTAACCAATGACCTACTCACCCAAAATAGTGAAACACCCTTTGTGCTTGACGTTTTACTTGGACATTGACTGACTGATCTGTCAATCACAGGTCCTTAGAGCATAAGTAGATGGCGTTTAGCGTCTTTTCTCATCTCTGCCCAAACCCCTGAAGAAGCCAGATGTACTGGTGAAACATGTTGGGGGGCAGCGTTAGGTTTTAGTTTCTGCCGATCTGACTGTGCATGTGTGTGATTTCAGTAATCAATAACATATCTACCCACTATTGAGGATAGTGATCACTGCGTGGTCTAGTGAGTTAGTGAGAGTAACTAGTCACTGATCTCCTCAATATGTCATGGTGGTAACAGGATCAGTGCACACCTATACCACCATGGACGTTCAATATAATTAGACATCATTGAATACACACAATGACAGAACAGAGGGCAGTGATTTTAAACTTTTCTTTTGTCGCGCCTCACTTTTATATTAGACACATTAAAAGTTATATTTTATTAGCGATATGTTAGATATCTGGGTCTAAGTTTGGTTAAGAGCCTTCTTTGGCTGCTGTGATTAACAGATTTTCAGCTGTAACACACAGCTGACAATCTGCTTCAAACGGCCGACATCGGTGCTGGCACCCATGTCGGCCATTTAACCCCTTCTATGCCACGGTCGTTAGAGCCCGCTGTATGGAAGGGGCTAAGCATCGGGCCGCTGCTGTGGCAGCGTCCCGATGGTTACCATGGCAACCGGATGTCTTCACACGCAAAACAGTTGCAGATGTGTGAATGGACCCTTTTGGTCCGGGGTAGCAGAATTCATTACGGAATTCTTAGATAACCTAAACCTTGTAAGCCGAACTTGAAACACTAGTAGCAAGTCGTTTCAGCTCATAGCTTGAAAAAAGACTCTGTGAATGAGTTGAAAACATTGCGACCACAGGGGTGAATAAAGTGCGCTGACATTTTTTTCTTTATAGATAGATATATATATATACACATATATATATATAGTCATTTATCAAATTGGTGTAAAGTAGAACTAGCTTAGTTGCCCATAGCAACCAGATTTCACCTTTCATTTTTCACAGCTTCATTGGAAAATGAAAGGAGGAATCTGATTGGTTGCTATCGGCAACTAAGCCAGTTCTACTTTACACCAGTTTTGATAAATTCCCCCGCCCCCCGAGTACTTCTATGTGTACATAGCATTGTGTGTCGTCACTGTACTACTGTAATCTGTGTGGGGGAAGTGACTGCTCACTGTGCGGACTGCACATATACTGTACTCCGAAGAGACTGCACACATACTGTACTCAGAAGAGACTGCACACATACTGTACTCAGAAGAGAGAGCACACACATACTGTACTCAGAAGAGAGCGCACACACATACTGTACTCAGAAGAGAGCGCGCACACATACTGTACTCAGAAGAGAGCGCACACACATACTGTACTCAGAAGATACTGCACACATACCGTACTCAGAAGAGACTGCACACATACCGTACTCAGAAGAGACTGGACACGTACTGTATTCAGAAGAGAGCGCACACAATACTAAGTTTAGTTCCCACCTGAATTGATCTCGGCAGCAGTACCATCTCTTCACAATTCTTTAACTGTAAAAAAAAAAAAAAGAGAAAAAAAATATTATTAAAATTAAATATTAAAAAAATAATCTTAAAAAATGATCGGGCACTATCCATGCGGATGCCGCTATGAATCCAACACCATTCAGCTATAATGCGTCCATGAGCAGTCAGAATTTAAATAAAAATATATAACGGGTTCAATGCCTATGACCCTATCTGCACCCAAACTATCACACACATCCTTCTGTCTATCAAATAGAAAATGTGAAATAGGCCTATATAAAAATCATTTAAAGAAGAACTCCCGCAAAAATTTTTATTCTCTGACCTGTTGGAAAGGTGCATGATATAATCTGTAGTGAATGCAATCTTCTCATCAGAGACTCTAATTGAGAGTTATCCACTCTCTTCTTATTGTAGCTGGGTCATGTGACCAACTCCCTGACCTCCAACTGACCCAGGACAGGAAGCCAGTTACTTCTCTATTCATTCCTATGAGACTGAAAGTGAGGCTCCTATAGGAATGCATAGAAAATTAGACTTCCTGTCCACACATAAGATGATGTGTGAGTTGGTGGGTCTGATTGCTGGTCACATGACCAATGACGCCCTGCGCTTGTGCACTCAAAAGGACGGCAGGCCAGGTTTTCAAGGACTGTGGTCCACTGATGTGTGCATGAGGCCTAATGCATTTCAGAAAGGGAATAAATGTATGCAATGCAATAAAGACTAGGCCTTGTGCACAAAAATGTAATATTCTATAAGTTATTAAAACACATTGAGTGGCCACATGTCCTGAAGCAGCATAGAAAATGTTCAAATGAGCATGCAAATTTCACTTTTACTCAAATGTACACTTTCTATGCTGTTTCAGGACATATGGCATACTCACGGACCTTATGTCTGAATCTATACTCAAAAAATACACATTACATAATAAAATTTATGTACTCACTTATTTTGTTCCTTTTAGAAATGTTCGCTGATTCCCATGCAGAAGGCATCAGTTCCATTGCTATTTCTTTCCATGATCCCATGAATATAATGATCAGTTTTTTACTTCAAAGGAGGACATTTTTATGTGTGTGTCTCTCTCTCTATACACAGGTTTCCTAGGTACTGAAAGCACATGTCACAAGGTGCAGGCCTTATTTTTTTCTTTTTCCTGGAAACGGATCCGCAATTGAGGATGACATGTGGAACATATTGCTGCATTCTGCATGTCATCCGCATTTTTTGCGGATCCTTTGACTACAATGGGACCACGGAACATATTTTGCGGACAATAGTAGGACAAGGTATATATTTTTTGCAGAGCCGCATAATGGAATGGAACGAAATAACGGATGTGGACAGCATCCTGACTGCTATCCGCATTTTTTGCGGGGACATTGAAATGAATGGGTCCGCATTACGTTCCACAATTTTGCGGAACAGATGCAGATTACTAACAACGAACATGTGAATGGACCCTAGAGCGCACATCCAGTAGTCTGATCTCTCCCCTCTCAGAACAATTGCACTGAAAGGAAAGAGAAACATAGCCGCTGTCCTGGCTGTAATAGTAAATGATATACTCAGGGGTGTAGCTAAAGGCTCATGGGCTCTACTTGGACCTCCCTTCCCTCAGTACTTTGTGGCTAGGGGCAGGGAAACACATAGCCTTCGTGCTGCCTGGGGAAAAAACCGAAACTGCACCCCCCATGCCAAATTCTTGACCTAACCCCCTCCCTCCATCCAGAGGTGTAACTTGTCCAGCAAGCACTTTCTATAATACTGGTGTCACACTTGTGCAGCACAAGGGTCTTTGGGCCGCCTCAGGCTCCTGGGCCCAGTAGCGACTACTAGAGTATCCCTGCACCGCCTATAGATCACATTAACAGGGACCAATAGTAATGGTCCCTGATCGTTAATATGCTGCAGGCAAAGCCTGAGCACAGTAACGTTCTTCATATGTGTGTATCATTTGGTTTTACAGGGGGCCTGCTCTGCCGTTAGCATTTTCAGTGATCGCTGTGATACACTGTATCACTAGGATCAGGTGATCAGAGACAGCTCGTTATGGTCTCTGATCACTGCTGCGTGCCTGATCACTGGAGTAAGCTGAGGGAATGGGGTTTTAATGCTATCTTTTCTGGCTAACTGGGGCTGATGTGATTTAGCCTGCAAGGGGAATATTTAAAAAAATACATATAAAATTGCTTATCTTGCTTGTTCAACTTGCCACCCATTCAAAAGTTGTATGCATCCCAAAATGATACCAAAGAAAATGTCAACTTATCCCATAATGAAACAAACCCTCACACAGCTCAGTTGATGGAAAAATAAAAAAGTTACGACTGGTGATGGAAAAAATATTTTTTAAGTGTTTTTTTTTGCACAAAAGTAGAACAGAAAATTAAGACATATTTGGAATTGTTATAATCATACTAATCCATAGAATTAGGGTAACAACTAATCTATGGTGAACTAGTATGCAATATTTTTCCAATTTTTTGTTATTTAAAACCTGGGTGTGCCCTACATGCATCTTTTAGGCCTCTTTCACATGAGCGAGTTTTCCGCGCGGGTGCAATGCGTGACGTGAACGCATAGCACCCGCACTGAATCCTGACCCATTCATTTCAATGGGTCTGTGTACATGAGTTGCGTGAAAAACGCAGCATGTTCTATATTCAGCGTTTTTCACGCAGCCCTGGTCCCATAGAAGTGAATGGGGCTTCAGTGAAAAACGCATTGCATCCTGAAGCAAGTGCGGATGAAATGCGTTTTCACTGATGGTTGCTAAGAGATGTTTTTTGTAAACCTTCAGTTTTTTATCACACGCGTGAAAAATGCATCAAAACGCATCGCACCAGCGCGAGAAAAAACGAACAACTGAACGCAATCGCAGACAAAACTGACTGAACTTGCTTTCAAAATGGTGCCAGTTTTTCTGAACGCACCCTGAACGCATCCGAACCTAATCCGTGACGCTCTTGTGAAAGGGGCCTTAGGCCTCTTTCACACGAGCATGACGGATTAGGTCTAGATGCGTTCAGGGTACGTTCAGGAAAACTCGCACCATTTTGCAAGCAAGTTCAGTCAATTTTGTCTGCGATTGCGTTCAGTTTTTTCCGCGCGTTTGCAATGCGTTTTAATGCGTTTTTCACGCGCGTGATAAAAAACTGAAGGTTTACAAACAACATCTCTTAGCAACCATCAGTGAAAAACACATTGCATCCGCACTTGCTTGCGGATGCAATGCGTTTTTCACGCAGCCCCATTCACTTCTATGGGGCCAGGGCTGCGTGAAAAACGCAGAATATAGAACATGCTGCGATTTTCACGCAACGCAGAAGTGATGCGTGAAAAAAAACGCTCATGTACACAAACCCATTGAAATGAATGGGTCAGGATTCAGTGCGTATGCTATGCGTTCACGTCACGCATCGCACCCGCGCGGAAAACTCGCTCGTGTGAAAGGGGCCTTAGTCTGAAAATACAGTACTGTGGGAAAAAGAAAATTAAATACACATAGTGGGAGCAGGTCACATATATTATATCTAATAAGCGTCAAATCTTGCTCAAGCAGGATAACATATGTGCCTCTCACTATCCTTGTTTGCTGGGCCCTGCAAAGAGTAGACTGAATGCAGAGTCCATAAATGGTGCAAAGTCAGACAAACACTGATACTATACAGAGTTTTCAACTCTCTGTACTATTATTTATTACAAAAACAGGGTAACTTGATTACGAAATATCTTCCTAGATTATCAGCTTTACTTCACGTTTACTTGAACTCTCAAATATCTATATATGCACATAAGATTTGCATTCTTGCACATCCAATAATCTTTCGTAGGTATACTAGGTAGAAATAACAGAAAATAAGAAAAGATTGTAAAAAAGGACATTTATTAGATATTCAAGATATCGCATAACAATTTTCCCTTTATTCCCTGAGACAGTAACATCAAAAAGTTACAAATTAGCTCTTACATGACTTGGCTTTGGGGGAGATTTATCAAACTGGTGTAAAGTAGAACTGGCTTAGTTGCCCATAGCAACCAATCAGATTCCACCTTTCATTTTTCACAGCTTCTTTGAAAAATGAAAGGTGGAATCTGATTGGTTGCTATGGGCAATTAAGTCAATTCTACATTATGCCAGTTTGATAAATCTCCCCCTTGGTCGTTAAAATGAAAATTCCAAAACATATATAATCTAGTCTTTAAGAATTAACCCATAGATCATATTGGGTTAAAAAGGAACATTGTTTATTCACAAATTGGAGTCTTCATGGCTGTACGAATAGACATAATTCATGACGTGCACCTGATTGATGGTGTAACATATTCCGACAAATTTGTCCAGTTGTTAGTGGTCAGATGACGATAAGCGACGCATTACAAATTGCAGGATCAGAACGAAACCCAAAGCCATGAGTACATATTTAATACTGTTATTAGTTAGTGTAAGGACAGCATCCTGTTTAAAATAAGATCAGAAGGTAGGAAATGATTACATGTATGACAAAGATGCATAGTAATTTGTGTCAATACAACAAATGCTAAGAGCTCATTATTGTGCTAGGGTTATATTTCAATGCATAATGTATCTGCCTCCTTTCCTTGAGGAAATGAAAAATACGTTTCCTGCCATTTTAAAGGAGTTGAAAACTCATTTTTAAATACTCTATTAGTAAACCCGTTAAAGGGAGTCTGTCACCTCCGTATGCCCCTATAAAGCACTGACATAGCCCCACAGCACACCTAATCACAAATCTAATGGTCCCTGTGGCGCTTTCTTGTGACTTGTAGAAGCTGCAAAAACGTAGTTTAAACCATATGTAAATTAGCCGTTGGAAGTGCCCGGAGGCGGCGTCCACTGCCGTGGAGCCCGGGCTCCTGAGCTTTTTTTTCATGCTTTCCCCGCCCCAGCCATTGCCTCTGCCCGCCCTCCTCTTCTCTTGTGTCCTCCGTCTGTTCCAGTCACTCGCTGGGCTGGCGCATGCGCACTGGCTACGGCGATGCCGTGCCCACCAGAGGTCGCAACTACGCCTTAGACTTTTCCCAGTTTTTCATCAGCGCAGTGAGCGCTGTGAACGACACAGGCAGCACTGCAATGCTGCCTGTGCCTGAAATAACGGTAATGTCTAAATCCCATACCGTAAAGGGACCTCCTGACGTCACACTATCATGTGACCTTACTAGGTCACGTGGGTCGGCAGCCGGCGCGCCCTGCTATCAGAGCAGGAAAGTCATGGATGGCTGCTCAGCAGAGTCTGTAGCAGTGAGACTAGAGGATCTGTCTGCCTGAGAGGTAGATGTGAATCCTTTGGAGGGGCTGACAACTCTATGAGGTGGGATTCTGAGTTAGACTGTAAGACTGAGTTAGCCTGCCATGTGATTGTATGGAGGAGGGGTGGGCCAATGTATGTGACTGAATGGTAATGTCTAAATCCCATACCGTAAAGGGACCTCCCTTCAAGTGAGTGATTTTCCCCCTCCCCCAACCATGGTTCTGTCCAGTCTCCCAGTTCTCTGCTCCCCCTCCTCCTGTCACCCCACTAATAACCCAGCTCTCCCCCTCTAGTGACCCTGCTCCCCCTGTCGCCCCTCTAGTGACCCTGCTCCCCCTGTCGCCCCTCTAGTGACCCTGCTCCCCCTGTCGCCCCTCTAGTGACCCTGCTCCCCCTGTCGCCCCTCTAGTGACCCTGCTCCCCCTGTCGCCCCTCTAGTGACCCTGCTCCCCCTGTCGCCCCTCTAGTGACCCTGCTCCCCCTGTCGCCCCTCTAGTGACCCTGCTCCCCCTGTCGCCCCTCTAGTGACCCTGCTCCCCCTGTCGCCCCTCTAGTGACCCTGCTCCCCCTGTCGCCCCTCTAGTGACCCTGCTCCCCTGTCGCCCCTCTAGTGACCCTGCTCCCCGTCGCCCCTCTAGTGACCCTGCTCCCCGTCGCCCCTCTAGTGACCCTGCTCCCCCTGTCGCCCCTCTAGTGACCCTGCTCCCCCTGTCGCCCCTCTAGTGACCCTGCTCCCCCTGTCGCCCCTCTAGTGACCCTGCTCCCCCTGTCGCCCCTCTAGTGACCCTGCTCCCCCTGTCGCCCCTCTAGTGACCCTGCTCCCCTGTCCCCCTACTAGTGACCCTGCTCCCCTGTCCCTCTAGTGACCCTGCTCCCCCTGTCTCCCCTCTAGTGACCCTGCTCCCCCTGTCTCCCCACTAGTGGCCCTGCTCCCCCTGTCGCCCCTCTAGTGGCCCTGCTCCCCCTGTCGCCCCTCTAGTGGCCCTGCTCCCCGTCGCCCCTCTAGTGGCCCTGCTCCCCCTGTCACCCCTCTAGTGGCCCTGCTCCCCCTGTCGCCCCTCTAGTGGCCCTGCTCCCCCTGTCTCCCCACTAGTGGCCCTGCTCCCCCTGTCTCCCCACTAGTGGCCCTGCTCCCCCTGTCTCCCCACTAGTGGCCCTGCTCCCCTCCTTCTGTCACCCCACAGGGAAGCTGAACAGACTCCACCGACTACAATGGGATCCGTTCAGTTTCCATTTGCAATCTGTCTTTTTACCAGACAAAAAACTCCTGCATACAAGGCTTTTTTGTCTGGTTTTTCAACAGAATCTGCAACAGAGGCTCCAAATGCAGCCTCCAACACAGATGTGAGCAAGTGCAGGCCTGCGTATTATGTATTTTAATTACCGCAGATTTCGTACTCCTCCTCGGGTAAAAATACTCCTCAAAAATGATATTTTTACTCTTCTGAAAAAAACGTAGCGCGACCTATGGTGTCCACAATGGGCAATGCAGTGCGCATGCCCCGGCCCGGCTAGAGACTGCACAGGGGCGGGATTTCGCCGGAACAGACGGAGGACGCAAGTGAAGAGGAGGGCGGGCAGAGGCAATGGCTGGGGCGGGGAAAGCATAAAAAAAAAGCACAGGAGCCCGGGCTCCACGGCAGTGGACACCGCCTCCGGGCACTTCCAACGGCTAATTTACATATGGTTTAAACTACGTTTTTGCAGCTTCTACAAGTCACAAGAAAGCGCCACAGGTACCATTAGATTTGTGATTAGGTGTGCTGTGGGGCTATGTCAGTGCTTTATAGGGGCATATGGAGGTGACAGGCTCCCTTTAATAGAAAAATGCTTTTAGCAGTGGGCCACTAAAAAAGAAACTAGAAGTCTATGAATTACCTAATTTAGGTGTTCCGAATTTATATTTTGGTTGCAGAAATATCTGAAACACATCTGCCACATGGGAACATGCCCTTTAGGCCTCTTTTACACGAACGTATTTTTTTTGGACTCTGATCCGCATTTTTCACATGAAAAATGCGGACCAATTCATTTCTATGGGTCCGCAAAAAATGCGGACAACACAGTTGTCCGCATCCGTTGCTCCGTTCCGTAGACCGCCAAAAAAATAGAGCATGTCCTATTCTTGTCTGGATAAGAATAGTACTGTTCTATTAGGGGCCAGCTGTTCCGTTCCGCAAAATACGGAATGCACACAGATGCCATCCGTTGTTTTTGCGGCTCCACAATTTGCGGACCGCAAAACACAACATTCGTGTGAAAGAGGCCTTACAAGTATACCTTAAATCCTTCTGGCTTCAATGCAACTTGTTAACCCACAAGGAGATCTGCCAACTATGATTTTTAAAAGCACTTCAAGTAATTGTGTATTTTAAAAGAACATTAAAAACAGGAAATGCACAAAAAAAGAAAATATTTCATATACCCCTATCCTTCTAACAGTCCTGTGACTGGCAGTAAGACAACTGCCCAAGACCTCGTTCACATTTCTGTTTTTCACTGACGTGTGCTGTCCGCATATTCTGTGGACAGCACACATACCCATCGATTTAAATGTCTCTGTTCACATTTCAGTATTTTTATTTTTTTTTTATTGACCATGGTTCAGTACAAAAAATCACGGGGACATGCATTACTTTGATCCGTGATGCGGACCAAGCATGCTCATTAAAGTCTATGGGTCCGTGAAAATCATTAACACGCATCCGTGTTGTGTCCGTGTTGCATCCATTTTTCACTGAAGACTAATAGGAGATTCTTTGGAAATTTTCAGCTGAGCAAAGTCAGTGAATTATGTGTAACCCCTGTAATGCCCCTTTCACACGAGCGGGAGACTCGCATGTCTCCCGCAACGCATCTACAGGGCTGGACTCGGCACTGACAGGGATCGCATAGCATTATATGTGATCCCTGTCCGTGCCCAGTCCAGCCCTGTAGATGCGTTGCGGGAGACATGCGAGTCTCCCGCTCGTGTGAAAGGGGCATAAGAGATTTATAAGAGCAAGTAATGGTCATCAGTAAGAATTCTCTACAGCTGTTTGAGAAGAAGCCATCTACAGTTAGACCAGTCAAGCAAAAGATGCCTATTTATTAAGAGAGAAAGCAAAAGTATTAAGCCAAGGCTCAACGATTCAACTACTCCAGTGGATCTCCTGAGAGGAGTGTCATCCCAGAGTGATCATCCTAAAAGCATCCTGCTAGTCCTTCTCTTTATGAACTATTTACTAGATGATACTGCTGGTTGTTGGAAGCCTAAAGCCTAGATTAACAGAAGAGTGAGTAAACTGTTACACCCCTGCAGGCTAAGCTGCTTCTGGACAGTGATGAATAAGGCCATACAGAATATTATCCATTTAATGCTGAAGTGAGAGTTACTACTTAAAGGGGTATTCCCCTTTAGGGCATCACAAATGTAGTTTGTATAGTTAGATATAGCCATACCAATATTATTACTAATAGAATGTATTTATATAATATGTACCGTTTAGAAGATTTGCCTATTTGTGTATCCATTGTCCCACACACATCAGTCAGGCAGTTGCCACTAGTTACAGCCACCGCGGCCATGTAGTAGTGCTGGCCAGCTTGCTCCTTTTCAAACCCGCTCTGAGGTTACTGCTGTATTGTGAACGCACATTGCATGAGCATGCGGAGACACATCTTAGGGTACTTTCACATCTGCGTTTTGGACGCTACCAGTCCAAAACGTAATGGTCAGGACTTTATAAACGGATCCTGCTCCATAGAGATGAATTGATCTTGGAACAGGATCCGTTTCTCTGCGCTTTGGAAATGCAGAGAAAAATGCTACAACCCTAAGGCCTCTTTCACACAAGCGATCCGGACTCAGTCCGGATGCACTCAGGGTGCGTTGCGGAAAACTCGCACCAATTCGCACGCAATCGCCTGACTGATGTGTGTGGAACAATTGATATACAAATAGGCAAATCTTCTAAACAGTACATTTTATATAAAAAAACATTCTATTAGTAATAATATTGGTATGGCTATATCTAACTATACAAACTACATTTGTGAGATGGGAATACCCCTTTAAGTTATTGTAAAAACTACAAGTCTTTCCTGTGTCATTAAGTGTACCTACAGCTTATTAAGCACACCAACATCCACGGCAACTGGGCCCCAACGTGCAGACCTTATATTTGATATTCAGACTGTAGTATAAATTATAGCATATTGTATATATATTTAAAATGCATGCAATTGTCGGAGGATTGTGAGGACATGTGTGATAATATTAACAGTATGTGAAAAGAGCAGAGCCAATGTCAGGAGCTTAATATCATATCATCAATATTATATCTTTTTGGTCAGTACCATTTGTCTTATCTGAATATCCCATTATTATTTCTGATTGTCTCACCTTTAGGGCTCATGCACACGACCAGTGCTGGCCCGTGGCCGTATTGTGGCCCGCATACCTAGCCTTTTTGGTGCCTGAGGCGAAAATTGAAACAGTAACCCCCCAACCCCCCGCCCCCCCCCCCCACCCGCGTTACCAAATTCTCAAACCTAACCCCTCCCATCCTAACATTACATACATCACTACAAACATACAGGGTCATACAGCACCCCATACCTCTTATATCCAGTGACGTCTCCTCTGATGTAGATGTTCTCTTTCCTCATCATAATGCCCCCAAGTCAATGCTCCCATAGTGCTCCTCTTTCCCATAGTGCCCCCATAATGTGCCGGTATAAAATGCCCCTATATAGTGCCCCAGTAGATGCCCTCAGTGTCCCCCATATTTGCCAGTATAAAATACTCCTTCTTAGTGTCCCAGTAGATGCCCCCAAAGTGCTCCTCTTCCCCCTTCCCTATAGTACCACCCCTAATGTGTCCCAGTATAAAATGCCCTTATACAGAGCCCTCCATATAAAATACCCCTTCTTAGTTTCCCCAGTAGATACCCCTATAGTGTTCCTCTCCCTCCTTCCCCGTAGTGCCACAATGGAAGGTCTTACCTCCCACTGCCCTGCCACTACCCCTCACTTGTCACAAGGGCTGCGCCTAAGGCAATTGCCTCACCTCGCCTTATTCGCAGTGCGGCCTTGTGGACTGTATTTTGTGGATCTGTGATTTTTGGACTGCAAAACAGATAAAGTCGTGTGCAGGAGACTTTACACTGTAGATTTTTCTGTGAGAAAATTTGCATGTAATACGCAGCATGTGGAATAACTCTAAGCTGTTTTAGGCCGCGGCCACACATGACTGACTGGCTGTTGCTTTGCCATCGCAGATTTTCATAAGCAAATTCACAGCGTTGTACAGTTGCAGGAAATTGGATGGCCGTATTGCGGATTTGAAATCTGAAGCATGTCAATTTATACAGCGGATTTCTCTTGCAGATTTCACCCTTCTCAATGGAGAGGATGAAATTTGCTGGCTTTTCCGACACAAAAACTACATGTAATATGTGTCATTTTGTTGTTTGTAATATGTGTAATTTTGTTTTGTTGTTTTTTGTTTTATTTTTTTGTAGTGGAAACTCAGCAAAAATCACAGCGGATTTTTTGGGTGCCTGCACACAGTGCAGATTTGTGTGCAAAAATCACCAAGAAATCTGCACCAAAACCTTACAAAAAAAAAAACGCACATGAATCCACACCATTTATCATGTTTTATGTGTGGATTTATGTGCAATTCTACAGCATATCCACACCAAATTCACTGATTTCTAATTGAGGATTTTGGTGAGGACTAGATGCAGTTTTGCCACAGATCTCCCCCTTTTGTTGAAAAGGGTGAAATCTGCATCTAAAACTGCAATCATTATTGACATGCTGCGGATTTGAAAATCTACAATGCAGGTCAATTTCCACACAGAAACAATCTGAAAGTGTACATGAAATTTGTGTGATATAATGCACTTTGCTGGTACTGTAATTCGATGCAGTTTTTCCACATGGGAATTCAAGCAGAAAAACTGCATGTATTCCACAACGTGTGTAGGTGGCCTGATCGTCTCTTTTCATCACTAAGGCTAGGGCTACACGGCGACAGTTGTCGCGCGACTTCTTGTCGCACCAAAGTCGCGTGACAATTTTTATAATGGATCTTGGATGGATTTTTCTGCAACTGTCGCGTCGCAGTCGCAGAATGTCGCAGTGCGACACCATAGACTTCCAGTATAAAAATTGTTGCGCGACAACTGTCGTCGTGTAGTTGTGCACTATGTGTCGCCGTGTAGCCCTAGCCTAATGGTGAAGATCCTGGATTTCAGACCTTCACCAATTACGTTATTAAAACAATAAAAGGTCTGAAATAATAATATAATAATAATAATAATAATAATAATAATAATAATAAAAAGCCAGTTCAGATGATAACTACTTTTTGTCTCCTACACTGAAATAAATAATACAATGGACAGTACTCCCTGAAAAAAATATCATGCGATACACCCCCTTAAAAAACATCATTTATACATGGTGGCTGGTGCTCCCTGATTTAAACAACTTATACCAACTGCCCCCAGACAATAAGAATGCCATCCCTCAAGTATACAATTGTGTCCAAGCCTAACATATACACATATATACACAACATACAAATGCAAACATTTACACACATCTACACATATATACACACCAGACACACACACACATATATACATACCTCCCAACCGTCCCAGATCCAGCGGGACAGTCCCGGATTGCAGTGGCTGTCCCGTTGACCCAGACGGGGGAGGTATGTCCCGCTTTCAGCTGTCTCTGCTTCGATAGGAGGCAGAGACAGCTGATGGTGAAGCAGAGAGCCATCACCTCCCCACATCATTCACCTCTGCCTCCTTCCCCCACTTTGTACTAACCTCATCAGGGGTGAGGGAAGGGGGGGCTGTGGAGGACTTGGTTCGTCCTCAGTAGTGGCTAGAATGGAGTTGCTTGAAGGAGGTCTGTGACGTCACTGGTCACATGCTTCTTCATGGGGAGCAGGTAAGGGGCAGCAAATGGAACTGATACTGTATATGAGGGGGCAGGTGGAATACTCAGGGGCAGTGAAGTTCAAATGGAGTGGAGTGCAATTACAGGGGTTTATAGTACTGATCTGGGTGTATTCTGGGGGCCATAGGGGGCTTTATGGGGTGTAAATCCGTGAGGGGGGTATGTGGTGTATTCTCGGGGCCATAGGGGGGCTTTATGGGGTGTAAATTTGTGAGGGGGGGCATGTGGCATATTCTGGGGGACATGGGGCAGATCTGAGGGGGAGCTTTATCGGGTGTAAATTATCTGTGTACTGTGATATCACTGTGGTTATTATCCCTGTACTGTGACATCACTGTGGTTATTATCCCTGTACTGTGACATCACTGTGTTTATTATCTCTGTACGGTGACATCGCTGTGTTTATTATCCCTGTACGGTGACATCGCTGTGTTTATTATCCCTGAACGGTGACATCGCTGTGTTTATTATCCCTGTACGGTGACATCGCTGTGTTTATTATCCCTGTACGGTGACATCGCTGTGTTTATTATCCCTGTACTTTGACATCGCTGTGGTTATTATCCCTGTACGGTGACATCGCTGTGTTTATTATCCCTGTACGGTGACATCGCTGTGTTTATTATCCCCTGTACGGTGACATCGCTGTGTTTATTATCCCCTGTACGGTGACATCGCTGTGTTTATTATCCCTGTACGGTGACATCGCTGTGTTTATTATCCCTGTACGGTGACATCGCTGTGTTTATTATCCCTGTACGGTGACATCGCTGTGTTTATTATCCCTGTACGGTGACATCGCTGTGTTTATTATCCCTGTACGGTGACATCGCTGTGTTTATTATCCCTGTACGGTGACATCGCTGTGTTTATTATCCCTGTACGGTGACATCGCTGTGTTTATTATCTCTGTATAGTGACATCACTGTGTTTATTATCCCTGTACGGTGTCTCTTTACAAAGTGGGGAGGTATATATATATATATATACACACGCACACGCAATAGAGACATTTAAACACACTTACACACATGTATACACTTACCTTTCCTGCAGGCAGATGAAGTCTGTCAGAAAGGAGGTCCAGGTAGAACAGCTCAGTTTCAGGTTCTGGAGCCTCCCCTCCTGTTCCTTTGGACTGATGAATGGTGAGCAGAAACTTTCTGCAGGAAGCAGGAGATGTTTGCAGGCCCTCCATGTGCTCTCCCTGAACACCCAGCAGAACGGCCATGGCAGGTGGGAGGGGCTTCGGCTTCCTGCTCTGCTAGAGCAGGCAGGAAAGCTCTATTTCATTCAGTAGGAGAGCGCACTGAAGGATCCTCTGGTCCCACCTTCAGATGTGGGGAAGAATGCGCTGTGTGCCTTCAAACAGGCCCCTGAATACAGTTATGTGAGGTAACTGTATTACAGACTGTGAAGGAGTGCAGGGCAGGAGGCAAACTTGCTGTCCCCTTGCAGTCTTGCTGAGCGCCACCTGAGCCTCACTTTGCCTCATGAGCGGTGTGGCCCTGGCCGTGTGCAGCCCACATAACAGATTCGCAATTACGGAGATCTGGAGCAGAGGCACGGATCGAAACACCACGGAAGCACTACGGTGTGCTTCCATGGTGTTTCTTGCCGTGCCTCCACACCACAAAAAACTAGTGCATGCACTACTTTTTTGCGGTATGGACCGTCAGATGAGGATGGCGGACCCCATTCAAGTGAATGGGTCCGCAATCCGAATGCGGCGGCCCTACAGTCAGTGCCCCTGCATTGTGGACCGCAAATTATGGTCCACAGCACGGCCACTAAACGCACACGTTCGTGTGCATGAGCCCTTAGGGGGAGAAAAATTATATACTGTAATTTACTTTATTCATTGTAAAATATAACTTTACCAAAATCCCATATTGTTTACTATCAAAATATTAAATTATATATACTGTAGTTTCATTTAACATTTCTTTGTGAGCATATCATCTTAAGCCTCATTTACATATATGTGGATATTCACGGACCATGGCCCGTGAAAACCCAGCCTGCCGTCCTGCTGTGTGCAGGAGCGCACGGCGTCATTGGTTGCTATGACGCCGTGCGTTTCGTGCAGCCGCTGTACAGTAATACACTTGTATGATCTATACGAGTGTATTACTGTACACTCCATAGGCTCCTGCATACTCCATAGGCTCCTATCAAGACTCAGGTGGAGGCACTGCATCACTGAAGAAGAAGAAATATGTAAAACTCCCCTATAAGTTAGAGAATTAGTCATGGGGTGTAGATGATACATGGATGGTAAAAACGGACACACCACGGATCCTTCAAGGACAGCTTCACGGATGAAACGCGTATGCTTTTTTCACAGACGTGACACGGAAATGTGAACAAGGCCTAAAGAAGCCTCACCCACTGCCCTGTTTGCAGCAGGGCAAAAATATTGTTAAGTCCCACCCCCATTGCCAAGTTCTGTCCCTTAGCAGACCACCAGCCAAAAATGGTCTGCTAAGGGACAGAAAAACAGGTTAGGAGATTCACCCTTTTTTCCTGAAAAAGGTCTACAAACTATTTGTGTCAGTATCATGCAGAAAATGCTGCAGACTGATAAACCGTAAGGGTAACTATATTTCTTGATTACTTTTATTATTTATGTCTAGGTTTTGTATTGCTTTAACATAATTAATTCTAGAAAATATCTATATTCAACTACTTTTCATTTTTAAACAATTATGTTCACATTTATAATCCTTTTAATTTCTTCTCCTTTTACCATTCTGCCATTTCCCTTCACTGTATTTCCTTGTGCTTTCTCATTTGCTTTAGGAATGCTGTCTGCTAATAATGGAAGTGAAATATAATTATGACCAAAGTTTATAAAAATCTATTGAGACCTAAAAAGGAATATGTCACCAGTTTTATGCTGCTAGGTTCTAACAGCTCCAGTGCATGCCAATGAGTCCTGATATTCATGAGCTTCGGGCTTTCTCTGCCCCTCCCACATCTGATTGACAGTTTTTTTTCAAACTGATTAAGGGCTCATGCACATGAACTTATTTTCTTTCCAAGTCGGTTCCGTTTTTTTACGGACCGTATTATGGACCATTAATTTCAAAGGGTCCACAAAAAAACGGAAGGTACTCCATGTGCATTCCGTTTCTGTATGTCTGTTCTGCAAAAAGAACATGTCCTATTATTGTCCGCATTACACACAAGGATAGTACTGTTCTATTAGGGGCCAGTTGTGCCATTCTGCAAAATACGGAATGCACACGGATGTCATTCGTATTTTTTGCGAATCAGTTTTTGTGGACCTCAAAATACATACAGTTGTGTGCATGAGCCCTAAGCATCAGGGGTAAGCTAGGAGCTCATGAACTTTCCAGGCTCATCGGCATGTGCTGGAGCTGTTCAAAACAAGATTTTAGCAAAACAGCTGGGTCAATTAAAGAAAGTTACCCAAGATTTTGTTAACCACTTTTGACCGCCCATAACAATGAACATCCAGGCAGGTGAGTGGGGGAGTTTGGGGGGGCTAGCGCTCTCAGTAACAACAGAGCACCCCATAGAGAAGACAGGGACTATTCTTCTGTGTCCCTGCCTTCTAAATCGCTGAGCACACAGCGCTGGAGGAGCTAATGAAGCAATAAGTTGCTTCCTGTTCCAGCCCTGGCAGTCACTTGGGAAGTGCAGGAACTGTCGGGTCTTCCTGAGACCGTGATCAGCCCTGCAGTGAGGCTGGTGATGCTGTACAGCATAGTATAGTGCTGTACAACATCTCTGGGGAGTGTATTCCCCTTGTAACTTGGACTGCTACGTTGTTGGACATATACAGTAGCTAGTGTATTTTTGATTATTATATATCCCATGTTCACTGAAATCTTCAAATTTGTGTTCACTTACCCAACCACCTTGTCTGGCTATCCAGCGTGCAATGCTACTTTCCACCAGATATCTAGCAAGACACCGAGCAATTTTCTTTAAAAATCCATGCTGTCCTTTTTTCCAAATGTAGACAGCCATCCGATACCCAAAACCAAGCAGGGTTAAAATACGTCCCCAGTTCACCTCAGTTTCAAAAACACTGTAAAATAGGTTTGTAAGCATCAAATTAGTTTATGGTTCCTGTGATGTAAAATCACGTAATTTACAAAATACAGTAGCAAACAAAGGATACTTGAAACAAGGGGGAAATATTGTGGGTACAGAACAAACAACACATATTAAATTCATACAAAATTGTGCTTGTAAAATAATTAAAATGTGCTATGGTTTAGAACAGTGATTTTCAACCAGTGTGCCTCCAGCTGTTGCAAAACTACAACTCCCACCATGCCCTTCTGTAGGCTGATAGCTGTAGGCTGCCTGGGCATGATGGGAGTTGTAGTTTTGCAACAGCTGGAGGCACACTGGTTGAAAATCACTGGTTTAGAAAACTCATTTTCAAATACTCTTAGTTAAGTAACCGTCATTTCAGTTGAATTTTCAAAATACTTTGTCATGCGTACATGAGGATCAAATTACATCTGACCATTATATGACTTGTATTCTGCATTTAACACCAGTTTTCCCCTTTGCAAGGTCTATTTCTGGTTGTCCATTTCCCTAAACAGAGCTCCAAAGAAGGTGGAGACTAGCTACTATAGATCCTGCTCCTTTATATCTATCCCTCACATGCAAGACGCAGCAGCATCATTTAGAACATTATACAGCAGCACTGATCAGTGTGGCTCAAAATCCAGCACTGGCTTGAGATGGAAAATGTATGTGAAACCAACAACAGCTTCTCCTTGAGTATCTGTACCTTCATCTCTGTCCACTAGTTCCCTTCTCCTTCATCCTAAGTGCTACTTGGAAAGACATTATGAGCTCCTGAGAAGGGGGACAGACTCACTGAAACTTCTTTAGACAGCTGAAAAGACTCTTCTACCACAACCCTATATACACACTATAATATATCAATTGCTGATAAAGCGTTAAAGGTGATACTTTAAACAATGGTGGGACTACAAAAGCCAGCAATTTATTTTTGACCAGCAGGGAGGAATCCATCGCAGTGGTACTGGTGCTGTATATACGCTGAAAAGATATCAAACACAGCATTCAACTCAACAAAAGAAAAGTGATACATTAAACAAGAGTGCAGTTTGTGCTCTGAGAAAACACACTGCAGATAGCATGCAGCCAACCAGAAGCTCCCGCTAGTATGCAGTATGGCACAGCTCTGTTCCCAAATATGCCAGACGCTGCCTACAAAACACAATCCATCAGAAGCTCTGGCTTGTATATGGTAAGGCAGAGCTTGGGCCCAACTACAGAGTGGCCCGCGAAAAAGTAGCTTGCCTCCAGCGATAGTATGACAAGATGAACGCGAAAGTGGATTTAAAATTTTTTTTTTTTAATTACCCACAAGTCACCAAAGATGCTGAAACTGGTCCCTGTTCACATCTATGCATCTTTGGGGACGTCGGATTATGTTGACTGATACTGCTTGCAGTAATAACATTGCTGGCGTGTTATACACTCACCGGCCACTTTATTAGGTACACCTGTCCAACTGCTAGTTAACACTTAATTTCTAATCAGCCAATCACATGGCGGCAACTCAGTGCATTTAGGCATGTAGACATGGTCAAGACAATCTCCTGCAGTTCAAACCGAGCATCAGCATGGGGAAGAAAGGTGATTTGAGTGCCTTTGAACGTGGCATGGTTGTTGGTGCCAGAAGGGCTGGTCTGAGTATTTCAGAAACTGCTGATCTACTGGGATTTTCATGCACAACCATCTCTAGGGTTTACAGAGAATGGTCCGAAAAATAAAAAACATCCAGTGAGCGGCAGTTCTGTGGGCGGAAATGCCTTGTTGATGCCAGAGGTCAGAGGAGAATGGGCAGACTGGTTCGAGCTGATAGAAAGGCAACAGTGACTCAAATTGCCACCCGTTACAACCAAGGTAGGCAGAAGAGCATCTCTGAATGCACAGTACGTCGAACTTTGAGGCAGATGGGCTACAGCAGCAGAAGACCACACCGGGTGCCACTCCTTTCAGCTAAGAACAGGAAACTGAGGCTACAATTTGCACAAGCTCATCGAAATTGGACAGTAGAAGATTGGAAAAACGTTGCCTGGTCTGATGAGTCTCGATTTCTGCTGCGACATTCGGATGGTAGGGTCAGAATTTGGCGTCAACAACATGAAAGCATGGATCCATCCTGCCTTGTATCAACGGTTCAAGCTGGTGGTGGTGGTGTCATGGTGTGGGGAATATTTTCTTGGCACTCTTTGGGCCCCTTGGTACCAATTGAGCATCGTTGCAACGCCACAGCCTACCTGAGTATTGTTGCTGACCATGTCCATCCCTTTATGACCACAATGTACCCAACATCTGATGGCTACTTTCAGCAGGATAATGCGCCATGTCATAAAGCTGGAATCATCTCAGACTGGTTTCTTGAACATGACAATGAGTTCACTGTACTCAAATGGCCTCCACAGTCACCAGATCTCAATCCAATAGAGCATCTTTGGGATGTGGTGGAACGGGAGATTCGCATCATGGATGTGCAGCCGACAAATCTGCGGCAACTGTGTGATGCCATCATGTCAATATGGACCAAAATCTCTGAGGAATGCTTCCAGCACCTTGTTGAATCTATGCTACGAAGAATTGAGGCAGTTCTGAAGGCAAAAGGGGGTCCAACCCGTTACTAGCATGGTGTACCTAATAAAGTGGCCGGTGAGTGTATATTAAGATGTTTCGACACTATTGACTTACTCTCAGACTATGATATATTAAAGGGGTTCTGTAGTTCTTTAAAACTGATGATCTATCCTCTGGATAGATCATCAGTATCTGATCGGTGGGGGTCCGACACCCGGGACCCCCGCCGATCAGCTGCTTGAGAAGGCAGCGGCGCTGCAGGAGCGCCGCGGCCTTCTCTGTGTTTACCGCAGGCCCAGTGACATCACGATTAGTTTCACTGGCCTGGGCGGGGCTAAGCTCTGTTCAATTGAATGGAGCTTAGCCCCGCCCAGGCCAGTGATACTAGTCATGATGTCACTGGGCCTGCGGTAAACACAGAGAAGGCCGCGGTGCTCCTGCAGCGCCGCTGCCTTCTCAAACAGCTGAACGGCAGGGGTCCCAGGTGTCGGACCCCCACCGATCAGATACTGATGATCTATCCAGAGGATAGATCATCAGTTTTAAAGAACTACAGAACCTCTTTAACCCGAACAATTATTCACAGATCAAAAGAGTACTCACATTTGTGATAGGGTCTCCATCTTGCCTGAGCTGTTATTAATATCATTTAGATAGAAAGCATTAAGAAAATTGATTTATGGCAGCTGCAAAACTGATAGAGACATACCCCAAGCGACTTGCAGCTGTAATCGCAGCAAAAGGTGGCGCAACAAAGTATTAATGCAAGGGGGCCTAATAATTTTGCACGCCCCACTTTTTAGTTTTATTATTACAAAAAAAGTTTAAATGATCCAATAAATTTTGTTCCACTTCACAATTGTGACCCACTTGTTGTTGATTCTTCACCAAAAATTTGAAGCCTGAAATGTGGCAAAAGGTTGAAAAGTTCCAGGGGGCCGAATACTTTCACAAGACACTGTAATAAGTGCTAACAAAGTGGCCAACCCATTTAACCCCTTAAGGACCCAGCCATTTTTCACCTTAAGGACCAGGCCATTTTTAGCAAATCTGACATGTCTCACTTTATGTGGTGATAACTTTAGAACGCTTTTACTTATCCAGGTCATTCTGAGATTGTTTTCTCGTCACATATTGTACTTCATGACAGCGGTAAATTTGAGTCAAAATATTTCATTCTTATTTATAAAAAAAATACCAAATTTACCAAAAATTTAGAAAAATTTCCAAATTTCCAAATGTCAATTTCTCTACTTTTAAAATACATAGTAATGCCTCCAAAAATAGTTATGACTTTACATTCCCCATGTGTCTACTTCAGGTTTGGATCACTTTGAAAACAGGATTTTTGTATAATTTACCGTAAAATCCCTTTCTTGTGGCTTCATTGGGGGACACAGCACCAGTGGGATATAGGCAGCTGCCACTAGGAGGCGACACTAGACCATCAAAGAAGTAGCCCCGCCTGGTAGTCTATATCCATCCTACGGACACCAGGCTAGCTCAGTTTAGTTAAAAAGCAGTAGGAGCCAAACAGAATGATACAAACCAGTCTGAACCCGGGAACGAGAACTCAAGGCACAGCAAACAAGCCCAGGAAAAAGAACAACCCAGAAAAAAATCAGGGTGGGAGCTGTGTCCCCCAATGAAGCCACAAGAAAGGGATTTTACGGTAAGTTATACAAAAATCCTGTTTTCTTGTGCCTATCATTGGGGGACACAGCACCAGTGGGACGTACAAAAGCAGTCCCAAAGGGTGGGGAAAGAGAAAAATTCCCAGTCGGCCAGCCTAACGTACGGCGGCCTGCAGAATCCTGCGGCCCAGACTGGCATCAGCTGAAGCCAGAATGTGGACCTGGTAAAACTTGGTAAAGGTATGCACCGAGGCCCAGGTAGCGGCCTTGCAGACCTGGGACACCGATGCATGATGGCGAACCGCCCAGGAAGCTCCCACGGCCCTGGTGGAATGGGCCGTGACCCGGAAGGGGGGGGACCTGTCCCGAGAGCGATAGGCCTCAGAGACGGCGGCCGTAATCCAACGCGCAATGGTCACTTTAGAGGCGGCAAGACCCTTGCGGGGACCCTCAGGAATGACAAACAAGGAATCCGATTGACGGAAGGGAGCCGTGAGGGACAAATAGACCCGGATGGCTCGGACAAGGTCCAAACAGTGAAGGGAGCGCTCCCTAGGATGAGCAGGAGCGGGACAAAGAGAAGGAAGAACAATATCCTCATTGATGTGGAATGCCGAGACAACCTTCGGAAGGAAGGAAGGGAGAGGGCGCAAAACCACCTTATCCCTGTGCAAGACAAGATAGGGGGAGCGACAGGAGAGAGCGGCTAATTCAGATACACGGCGGATGGACGTAACCGCCACCAGAAAAGCGACCTTCCAAGAGAGAAGACGCAGGGAAATCTCTCTCAAAGGCTCAAAGGGAGGACCCTGGAGCACATCGAGCACCAAGTTAAGATCCCAGGGCTCGACGGGGGAGCGGAAGGGGGGATTCAGACGAAGAACACCCTGTAAAAAGGTCTTCACCTGGGAGCGCAGAGCCAAAGTCCTCTGAAAAAGCACGGACAAGGCGGAGACCTGAGACCGAAGGGTAGAATGGCTGAGACCCTGGTCAAGGCCGGACTGTAAAAAAGAAAGGATCTTAGGCGTGGAGCAAACGAGAGGATGAACACGACGTTGCTCGCACCAAGAAAAAAAGGATTTCCAGACCCGATGGTAAATGCGAGCCGACTGCGGCCTACGGGCTCTAAGCATAGTCTGGATGACAGACTCAGACAGGCCCCGAAACCTCAGCACCGCGGCTTCAACAGCCAAGCCGTCAAATTGAGCTGAGGTAAAGTGGGGTGGAAGATCGGCCCTTGAAAAAGGAGGTCGGGCCGCAGGGGAAGACGCCAAGGGGCGTCGGCCAGGAGGTGGATCACGTCGGCGTACCAGGACCGGCGGGGCCAGTCTGGAGCGATAAGGATGGCGGGAACGCCGAGAACCCTCAGGCGTTTGAGGACCCGCGGAAGGAGAGGGAGCGGGGGAAATAGGTAAATCAGGGAGAACTGATCCCAAGGGGTTACCAGGGCGTCCACCGCGAACGCGCGGGGATCCCGAGCCCGAGCCACGTAAGTGGGAAGCCTGTGATTGAGCCTGGACGCGAAAAGATCCACGTCGGGGAAGCCCCACCGACGGCAAACCAGTAGAAACACCTGGGGATGGAGAGACCACTCTCCCTGGTCCAGGGACCCGCGACTGAGATAATCCGCCGCCCAGTTGTCTACGCCCGGAATGTGGATGGCTGAGAGAGCCGGGACAAACCGTTCCGCCCAGCCGAGAATCCGGGCGGCCTCCGCCATCACGGAGCGGCTCCTGGTGCCCCCCTGGCGATTCACATAGGCAACGGCGGTGGCGTTGTCCGTCTGAACCCGAACAGGGTGACCCTGGAGAAAATCGGTCCAATGAGTCAAGGCAAGGAATATCGCCCGAAGCTCCAATATATTGATGGGAAGGCGCGACTCCGGCAAAGTCCACGTGCCCTGGACCGTCAGGACACCGAAAACCGCACCCCACCCTGTCAGGCTGGCATCGGAGGTGACGACCAGCTACTGAAGGGGGAGGAAGGAGCGGCCCTGGAGAAGGGCTGGGGACGTCAGCCACCAAAGCAACTCTCTGCGGACTGCCGGGGAGAGGACGACCTTCCTGTCCAGGGAGAGAAGAGACTTGTCCCACTGGGCCAGAATCACTCCCTGGAGGGGCCGAGAGTGGAACTGAGCAAATGTGACGGCCTCGAACGAGGAGACCATCTTGCCCAGCACCCGCATGCAGAAGCGGAGCGAACAGGGGGAGCCCGAGCGGAGATTGGAGACAGCCGAGCGTAGGGACGAGACCTTGTCGCAAGGCAGAAAAACCCGAGCCATCTCGGTGTTGAACAACATCCCCAGAAACTCCATCGAGCGAGAGGGGCGCAGAGACGACTTCTGGAAGTTGATCACCCAGCCGAACCTGGAAAGCAGATCGAGCGTGATCTGAAGGCTGGACTGAGCATCCTGCAAGGTGCGGCCCTTTACCAAAAGGTCGTCCAGGTACGGGATGACCGCCACTCCTCTGGCATGAAGGAGAGCCATGAGGGGGGCAAGGGTCTTGGTAAAAACTCGGGGCGCTGTTGAAAGACCGAAGGGCAGAGCGACAAATTGGAAATGAAGAGAACCGATGGCGAAACGAAGAAAGCGCTGATGACTTAGCGCGATTGGCACATGGAGATATGCGTCGCGTATATCTATGGAAGCGAGAAACTCACCCTGGTCCAGGGACGCGACCACCGACCGCAGCGATTCCATGCGGAAGTGGCGGAGGCGGACATAGCGGTTGAGGTGCCTCAGATCCAGGATGGGTCGAACAGAGCCGTCCTTCTTGGGAATGGTGAACAGGTTCGAGTAGAAACCCTGAAACCGCTCGGAGGGGGGGACTGGGACTACGACCCCTTGAGCAAGGAGGTGATGAACAGCGCGGGAAAGCGCCAAAAGCCCTGCAGACGAGTGGGGGATCCGAGACAGGAAAAACCGAGGAGGCAGAAAGGACGCAAACTCGATTCTGTATCCGGAAGACACCACCTCCCGTACCCACGCGTCGGTGACGTGGGCGAGCCATACCCCCTTGAAGGAGAGCAGACGACCCCCCACTCGGGGGGGAAGACCCGAGTGGGGGAAAGCCATCAGGAAGAAGGCTTGGGGGCAGGGCCCTTGGAAGGGCGGGAGTGCGGCTGCCAGGACGGCCGGGGCTTAAAGGAGGGCTTCCTGGAAGAGGAGGCTGAGGGAGCACCCCTTGAGGACTGCTGACGGGCAGGGGCTTGGAAGGAGCGAAAGCGACCAGAACGCTTCGGAGGCTGGGAGCGTCCGGGCCGGTTTTGCGGCAACAAGGAACTCTTGCCACCGGTGGCGTCAGAGATAATCCTGTCCAACCGCTCCCCAAAAAGCCTGCTCCCTGAAAAGGGAAGACCCGTGAGAGCCTTCTTGGAGGCGGCGTCAGCCGACCACGCTTTCAGCCAAAGAGAGCGACGAATGGCCACGGAGTTGGCCACAGCCCGAGCCGACAGGCGAGCCGCTTCCTGGGAAGCATCACACAGATACTTAGAGGCCTGAAGAATCTGTGAGGCTAGGGGAAGGAGATCCTCGCGAGGGCCCTCCGAGGAGATGTCATGGACCAGCTGCTTGGCCCAAGCGGAGCAGGCCTTACTGACCCAAGACGCCGCAAAAGTAGGGCGAAGGGCAGAACCCGCAGCAATAAAGACGGATTTGGAGAACGTGTCCATCCTCTTGTCCACAGGATCCGTCAGAGACGCCCCGTCCGCTAACGGGAGGGTGGTGGATTTAGACAGCCGGGAGACAGGGGGGTCCACAGTAGGTGGAACCGTCCAGGCGGAGACTAAATCCGCAGCAAACGGAAAGAGAGCCTCTGTCCGTTTAGAGGATGGAATGCGCCGGTCGGGGTGCTTCCATTCCTTGTCCAGGAGATTCTCAAAGTCCTTATGACTAGGGAATACCAGCGGTTGCCGCCTATGGCGACTAAACAAAACTTCGCCTCTGGCCGCAGAGGGAGATTCGTCCCGGATATAGAGTGTGTCCCGTACTGCACGGACCAAGGCTTGCACCGCAGAGGCCAAATGGTCCTCCCTGTCAGACTCTGAGGCAGAGTCACAGGAGTCCCCCGAGGCGTCAGAGAGGTGCTGCTGAGAACCGCCCGCAGTGGACCTTTCCGGGGAAGGGTCAGAGGAACAACGGGAGGGTGACCGAGAAGGGGAACGCCTACGCCTCTTGGAGGACCGTCCCCTAGAAGGGGAGTCAGGCGACACCAGAGGAGGGGTCGCAGAGGGGGGCACCTGGGACGGCAACCGGTCAATGGCGTGGATCATGACCTGAGACAGCTTAGAGAGGTCGCCAATCGCCTGGGTCAGGGACCTGGCCCACTCGGGCGAGGCCGCAACCAAGCCAGAGGGAGCGGGAGCCTCAGTGGGAGGGGTACCAACAGTTAGGCAAGGCACACATAGGGAGCCAGACTGACCGCTGGGGAATTTTTGGCTACAGCGAGCGCACGCAAAGTGCGTCGCCACAGCCACCGGAGCATGCTGCCTTGGAGGGTCGTCCCGGGGACCCGACATGGTGAAGGGCTCAGCGGACCGGCACTAGCCTGGGGAGAGAAGAATATCACCCACTGGGTGCCTACCGGACTCTGGAGCAGCAGAACACGGTACTGGAAAAACCCACTGGTGCTGTGCAGACCTGAAGGAGCTATACAGGCCACTGGAAGCAGAGCAGACCGGAGCTAATAAGCCTCTGAAGCAGGAAGGACCGCCCACGGCAAGGAGGGGGCAATGCGCAGGCCAATGAAATAGAACCCCGCCGGCCGGAACAGGAGGGGGCCAGCAGAACAGCGGGCGGGCGCACTGCCCAGCGTGACGTCACTGGGAGGCGCCCGCCCACATGCGGCCTAGCATGCCTAGAAGCCGCGGCCTAAATTAGAGCGCCGCCCGGCCGGAAGTGCCGGTGCAGCGCGCGCTGGCCGAAAAGTCCGTACGCCCACCAAGGAGGAGCCCCGGAAACCAGGGGGCAGCCCGGAGAGCGAACACGCGGGCCGTCAAGCCCCCCCCGCAGGCAAGGAGCCGGAGGCCGCAGAGGAGGGAGTCAGGAGGCACCCGGGCGTCTGCCAGAGCGGCGGCAGCATGAATATCCCCCGGAGAGAAACAGAAACATCCCCAGAGGGGGCGGCATATCAGGTGCTGGGTGGAGGGGGTGCTGGGTGGGGGTTCTGAGAAAAGAACCTGTCCAGACTGCAGCAGGGGTCTCTTGGAGGGAGGGAGAGGGGGGGAGGGACGACTGCATACTCACCTCTCCACCGGCTTCAGGTGCGCGCAGGGTCACCCCTTCAGTGACCTCGCACCGGAGTGGGGCACTGGCATCCAGCTGCAGGGGGCAGCTACAATGGGGGACGGGTGACCGGCGCAGGGAGAATGTGAAAACATTCTCCAGGCACCCTCAGGGGGGTCTGCGTCTGATGTGGCTTCCCACACCGACGGCCCCCCTGATAACCTAAAAGAGAAAAGAAAGAAATAAAACTAAAATGAAAAATTAGAGGTGCAAAGCACCAGTGTCTACCTCCTAAGGACACTAGACTAAAAACTGAGCTAGCCTGGTGTCCATAGGAGGGATATAGGCTACCAGGCGGGGCTACTTCTTTGATGGTCTAGTGTCGCCTCCTAGTGGCAGCTGCCTATATCCCACTGGTGCTGTGTCCCCCAATGATAGGCACAAGAAAATTACATTTTATTTTTTTGGGACGTTAGAAGGCTTAGAAATTTAGAAGCAAATCTTGAAATTTTTCACAAAATTTCCAAAACCCACTTTTTAAGGACCAGTTCAGGTTTGAAGTCACTTTGTGAGGCTTCCATCATAGTATCAGCCGGGCCCCTGCTGTAGATTGCGGCAGCGAGCAGCCAGCAGCACGTTAACCCTAGGACGAGAATGCTCGTCCTAGGGCGTTAAGTAACGCCATATTAGGACGAGCATTCTCGTCCTAGGTCGGCAACGTGTTAATGATGTTGTCTGCAGTCTGTATTTACTCTGGGGTTTGTACCTGAATACACTTGTGATTAAAGAAGAACTCCCGCAAAAAAATTTATTCCATGTCCTGCTAGAAATGTACATTATGTAATCTGTAGTAAATGTCATTTGTTTACCAGTGTCTGTATTTTTGATTTATATAATCCTGAAGTTTCTTATCTGTGTCATGTGACTAGGAATTAGACCCACCAACTCACAGAGCACCTTATGTGTGGACAGGAAGTCTAATTTTCTATGCATTCCTATGAGAGCCTCACTTTCAGTCTCATAGGAATGAATAGAGAAGTGACTGGCTTGCTGTCCTGGGTCAGTTGGAGGTCAGGGAGTTGGTCACATGACGCAGCTACAATAAGAAGAGAGTGGAAACTCTCAATTTCAGCCTCTGATAAGAAAATGACATTCACTACAGATTATATCATGCACCTTTCTAACAGGTCAGAGAATAAAAATTTTTGCGAGAGTTCTTCTTTAAGATAGTGATGTTTGGGATATATGTAAATGGATGGCATAGTGCATTACCTAACCCACATTCTGATCTAAACTCTCTGATGCAACTGGTGAAAAATAGTGAATCTTGGTGTGTCTGTGTATGCTGTCTACATGTGTGTCTGTATATGCTGTATACTTTATGTGTATATACTATATATGTGTGTATATACTGTGTGTATATGCTATATGTACAGTGGCGAAAATAAGTATTTGATACACTGGCGATTTTGCAAGTTTTCCCACCTACTGTACAAAGAATGGAGAGGTCTGTAATTTTTATCGTAGGTACACTTCAACTGTGAGAGAAAGAATCTAAAAGAAAATCCAGAAAATCATATTGTATAATTTTTTTATTAATTTTAATTTTATTGCATGAAATAAGTATTTGATACAATAGAAAAACAAGTACAGAGGAGAGCAACTAAACTCATAAAGGGTCTGGAAGATCTTAGCCATGAGCAAAGATTAAATGAACTTAATTTGTTTAGCCTTGAAAAAAGACATCTAAAGGGGGAAATGATTAACCTATACAAATATATAAACGGACCATACAAGAAATATCAAGGGAAGCTATTCTGTGTTAAACCCCCTCAAAAACCAAGAGGCCACTGGAGAAAAAAAAGATTCAGTCATAAGAGGTGACAAGCATTCTTTACAGTAAGGGCTGTGAATCTCTGGAATAGCCTGCCAGAGGAGCTGGTCACAGCAAATACAGTAGATGGCTTCAAAAAAGGTTTAGATGACTTTCTAATTCAAATAATATTGAGGCTTATTACAATGTATGGAAATCATGTTCTACACACCCTTGCTCTTTGGCCCAATCGTTTTTAAAAGATGGTCATTGATCCAGGGATTTGTTCCATCGATCAATAGAGCAGGATTACAGGTTGGCCTTTTTACAACCTTAACAGCTATGTAACTTAATATCTGGTACAGAAACCTTTGTTTGCAATTACAGAAGTCAGGCGTTTCCTGTAGATCTTTACACACACTGCAGAAGGGATTTTGGCCCACTCCTTCTATACAGATCTTCTCCAGATGTTTCAGGTTTTAGCGCTGTCACTGAGCTACATTGTTTCAGCTCCCTCCAAAGATTTTCGATTGGGTTAAAGTCTGGAGACTGGCTACGCAACTCCAGGACCCTAAAATGGTTCTTAGGAGAGGTGGGAGCAGTGGCATAGCTATAGGGGTCGCAGCGGTCGCAGTTGCGACCGGGCCCCTAAGCCAGGGGGGCCCGCCAATTAGCCAGGTGCGGTGCGGCCCTGCGCACAGATGGGGGCGGCGACGGGGCAGAGGGAGACAGTGATACAGATGCCTGTATTGTACTGCGGGGCAGGGGAGGGAGAGGCGTCTCCCCTGCCCGTTCCTCTGATAAGCTGCAGGCACTAGGCCGTACAGCGTAGGACACAGGCCGGAAGAGGCCTGCATCGCATCGCTGCCAGCTCCATGGAGGTAAGTATTAGTGTTAATTTTTTTTTATTGTAGCAGTCACCGACCGGAGCTCAATTGGGGGCACTGGGGGCATTTTAGGGGCACATGGGGGCATTTTTACTGGCACATGGGGGCACTGGGGGCATTTTTACTGGCACATGGGGGCACTGGGGGCATTTTACTGGCACTGGGGGCATTTTTACTAGCACATGGGGGCACTGGGGGCATTTTACTGGCACTGGGGGCATTTTACTGGCACATGGGGGCATTTTTACAGGCACATGGGGGCATTTTTACAGGCACATGGGGGCATTTTTACAGGCACATGGGGGCATTTTTACTGGCACATGGGGGCATTTTTACTGGCACATGGGGCCACTGGGGGCATTTTTACTGGCACATGGGGGCATTTTTACTGGCACATGGGGGCACTGGGGGCATTTTTACTGGCACATGGCACTGGGGGCATTTTTACTGGCACATGGGGGCATTTTTACTGGCACATGGGGGCACTGGGGGCATTATTACAGGCACTGGGGGCATTATTACAGACACTGGGGCCATTTTTACTGGCACATGGGGGCACTGGGGGCATTTTTCTGGCACATGGGGGCACTGGGGCATTTCTTACTGGCACATGGGGGCACTGGGGGCATTTCTTACTGGCACATGATTTTGGGGAGGAATCAATGGTGGGAACTTCTGGCGCATTATTGGGGCATTTCTTACTGGCCCATAATTTGGGGGGCATCTATGGATGGGGAGCACTTCTTACTGGCACATTGGAAGCATTATTACTTCTGGGGCACAGTGGGGACATTAGCACTGTTGGGGGCACTATTACTAACAAGTGCACTCTGGCAGAGAATTATTAGTTGGGACTTTGGGGGGCACTATCACTGTGGGGGCCACCTTATTAGGCTACATTCACACGAACATTGTGTTTTGCAGTCTGCAAATTGCCGATCCGCAAAAGAAGGATGATGTTACGTATGGCATCCGTTTTTTTTGCAGATCCACTGTAATAATGCCTATCATTGTCCGCAAATGGACAAAAATAGGAATGGACATACAGATGGGGACAGCACACAGTGTTCACTGAAGTGAATGGGTCCGCATCTGAGCCGCAAAATATGCAGATCGGAGGCTGCAAAAACATGTGAATGTAGCCTTCCCTGTATGTTCTGTAGTGATATACGTAATGTTAGGAGGGAAAAGGTTAGGGTGAGAATTTGGCATGGGGGGGGTCAATTTTTTACTTGGCCGGCAGAAAAGCTAGGTGCACCAGCGCTAGGGGTGGGGGGGGGGGGCTAGGTGCACCAGGCTGGGGGGCCCAAGCTGAACTCTTGCACCAGGGCCCATGAGCCTTTAGCTACGCCCCTGGGTGGGAGTGTGATTGAGTGTGTGGACAGGTGTCTTTTATACAGGTAATGAGTTCAAACAGGTGCAATTAATACAGGTAATAAATAGGTATTTAGTCAGCCACCAATTGTGCAAGTTCTCCCACTTAAAAAGATGAGAGAGGCCTGTAATTGACATCATAGGTAGACCTCAACTATGAGAGACAAAATGAGAAAACAAATCCAGAAAATCACATTGTATGATTTTTAAAGAATTTATTTGCAAATTATGGTGGAAAATAAGTATTTGGTCAAGATTTTTGGCTCTCACAGACCTGTAACTTCTTCTTTAAGAGGCTCCTCTGTCCTCCACTCATTACCTGTAGTAATGGCACCTGTTTGAACTTGTTATCAGTATAAAAGACACCTGTCCCCAACCTCAAACAGTCACACTCCAAACTCCACTATGGTGAAGACCAAAGAGCTGTCGAAGGACACGAGAAACAAAACTGTAGACCTGCACCAGGCTGGGAAGACTGATTCTGCAATAGGCAAGCAGCTTGTTGTGAAGAAATCAACTGTGGGAGCAACAATTAGAAAATGGAAGACATACAAGACCACTGATAATCTCCCTCGATCAGGGGCTCCACGCAAGATCTCACCCCGTTGGTGTCAAAATGATCACAAGAACTGTGAGCAAAAATCCCAGAACCACACGAGGGGACCTAGTGAATGACCTGCAGAAAGCTTGGACCAACGTAACAAAGGCTACTGTCAGTAACACACTACGCCGCCAGGGACTCTGATCCTGCAGTGCCAGACGTGTCCCCCTGCTTAAGTCAGTACATATCCGGGCCTGTCTGAAGTTTGCTAGAGAGCATTTGGATGTTCCAGAAGATTATTGGGAGAATGTCATATGGTCAGATGAAACCAAAGTAGAACTGTTTGGTAGAAACACAAGTCGTTGTGTTTGGAGGAGAGTGAATGCTGAGTTGCATCCAAAGAACACCATAGCTACTGTGAAGCATGGGGGTGGCAACATCATGCTTTGGGGCTGTTTCTCTGCAAAGGGAGATATCCGATTGTTCGGAGTGGAGAACTGAGTGGTTTCTCCTCCCTGAATGGTTTCAAATGAGCGCCAATCTCTACTTAATAGTTTCTGTATTGATACAAGTTCTACAATCACCACTCTAGATTTTGTGGTGTGAGACTATATGGAAAAATGTGGAGGAATCATATAGGATACACAGTAAAGTGAATTCAAAGGTGATACAGGGTAATACAACCAATATAAAATCATATAAAATGATATAATGTATATATAAAACAATAATAAAATATTGACTCACTTTACACGGGGGGTAGTCACCAGGATAAGCACATAACACCTGTGACGAAGAACCCCCCCCCCGCCGGCCAGGATGGCGTATGAGATGTTACCAGATTGATGGCAGCACAATATCAAAGGGCTTCTTATTAGAGTCCCCACTGCAAGTCAGTGGGGACGGATCCGTTTGGTATGACACACTTGTGTGTCATACCAAATGGATCTGCCCCCATTGACTTACAGTCAGGTTAGGACGGATCCGGATGCCTGCGGCCATGCGAGCGCAGGGGATCCGAGCACTACAGTGCTCATTACGAGCACGTTCGCTCAACTCTACTTCTTATCAATCCTTTTATTTCAATAGGTGAAAGTTCATCACAGGCAGTAAGTACATCAATAGGCTCAACGCGTTTCGGGTGGATAAGAACCCCCCCTTCAGGATCAGTACAATAAAAACACATTAAAGGGGTTGTCTCATCTTGGACAATGGGGGCATATCACTAGGATATGCCCCCATTGTCCTATAGGTGCGGGTCCCGCCACTGGGACCCGCACCTATATCGAGAACGGGGCCCCCGAAGTGAAGAAGTGCGCACCGCGCAAGCGCGGCCCGCTCTCCATTCACTTCTATGGGGCTGCCGCAAATAGCCGAGCGCTGGCTCGGCTATCTCCGTCGGCTCCATAGAAATGAATGGGAGCGCACTGCGCATGCACGGCCACCGCTCCCATTCATTTCTATGGAGCCGACGGAGATAGCCGTCAGCGCTACCGACAGCGCTCGGCTATTTGCGGCGGCCCCATAGAAGTGAATGGAGAGTGGGCCACGCTTGCGCGGTGCGCACTTCTTCACTTCGGGGGCCCCGTTCTCGATATAGGTGCGGGTCCCTAGCAATATGCCCCCATTGTCCAAGATGAGACAACCCCTTTAACACATTTTTATTGTACTGCTCCTGAAGAAGGGGGGGTTCCGATCCACCCGAAACGCGTTGAGCCTATTGATGTACCTACTGCCTGTGATGAACTTTCACCTATTGAAATAAAAGGATTGATAAGAAGCCATTTGATATCGTGCTGCCATCAATCTGGTAACATCTCATATGCCATCCTGGCCAGGGGGTTCTTCGTCACAGGTGTTATGTGCTTATCCTGGTGACTACCCCCCCCGTGTGAAGTGAGTCAATATTTCATTATTTATTTATATATATATATATATATATATATATATATATATATATATATATATACACATTATATCATTTTATATTATTTTATATTGGTTGTATTACCCTGTATCACTTTTGAATTCACTTTACTGTGTATCCTATATGATTCCTCCACATTTTTCCATATAGTCTCACACCACAAAATCTAGAGTGGTGATTGTAGAACTTGTATCAATACAGAAACTATTAAGTAGAGATTGGCGCTCATTTGAAACCATTCGGGGAGGAGAAACCACTCAGTTCTCCACTCCGAACAATCTGATATCTGCTATTTAGTGTATGGTTTTACCAACACTTCATCTGAAGCAGCCAACCCTCGCTTATAAGTAGTCTAAAGATCCTACCGAATTGCACTATAGTTAATAATACCACTAATTGCAGATCTTTAAACTGTCCCCCCAGTAGGCGCCCTTAGTTTCTCTATCCTCTGAAGGTATTTATCCTTCTGGATTGGATTAACCTCCTCCACATTTTTTATTTTGTTTTTACATTCTCTGCAAAGGGACCAGGACCACTGATCCGTGTACATGAAAGAATGAATGGGGCCATGTATCGTAAGATTTTGAGTGCAAACCTCCTTCCATCAGCAAGGGCATTGAAGATGAAACGTGGCTGGGTCTTTCAGCATGACAATGATCCCAAGCACACCGCCAGGGCAACGAAAGGAGTGGCTTCGTAAGAAGCATTTCAAGGTCCTGGAGTGGCCTAGCCAGTCTCCAGATCTCAACCCCATAGAAAACCTTTGGAGGGAGTTGAAAGTCTGTGTTGCCCAGCGACAGCACCAAAACATCACTGCTCTAGAGGAGATCTGCATGGAGGAATGGGCCAACATACCAGCAACAGTGTGTGCCAACCTTATGAAGACTTACAGAAAACGTTTGACCTCTGTCATTGCCAACAAAGGATACAGATGTAGCAGTGTTTGCGCTCACCGAATTCGCGTTTCGTTACTAACAAATCGGGAGTTCAGAAGCCCGTAAAAAGCTTTAAGGATGTAATGTGCTGTTCTGACCAGCAGATGGCGCATGGAACCTCTTTCATTGTATGTCTGCAGCACAGCACAGCTATTCTTTGTATGTGGGAAAACTTGCAAAATCGCCAGTGTATCAAATACTTATTTTCCCCACTGTATATGTGTTTATGTAGTGAGTGAGTATATGCTATATACTGCATGTGTGTATACCTGTTGCACGTATAAGCCTGTCCCAGTCTGTCCCTCTGATTATTACTAACAAATATATTCCTGCTTATCTGTATTGGAGGATCCCTGGATTCATCTCCTAGTTGTAGACCAAGGATTGGAGCAGCAGACAGCACTAGAGCCTGAGATGAGCAACTACTGTACACTAGTTACTTGGCTCCCATGGACCCTTAACCCCTTTCAACAAATACAAAATATACACATAGTATAATTTTTTTTTTTGCTGATGACAAGACCCATAAATATGCAGCAAAGTATGAATGTTCTAGGTTGGGGTTTGCCATGGAGCTTTTCCCTAATCTGATCACAGATTTTACACTTTGCCTTGTGTGTACAAAGAGGTATCTCTCAAGGAAGAGAACCATCTTGCCATTGCCTATTCGTTTTCCATTGTACATTGTCAAGAAGTCTCCATACCATGCAGGACTGGGCTTTTTAAGGAGATTCAGCACCCTGCCTAAACCACATTCAAGGCATCGCACCCAGCCAGCCACAATCCTACTCCATACTGATGAGGAGCAAGCGCCCCTAAACAGCTGTCTACAGATGGATATCTGGGTTGGCTACATTAATCCCAAAGCTTGTTAGAAAGTTGGATTTTAACTCATAGGGAGACACTTCCAAAGGGTGGAGCTAGCAATATGGTTCACTTCCTTGGGAGATACATCTTTGTATATTAATTTCCCATACAGCATAGCCAATAAGTCTCCATACTTCCAGTACGGAGATTCATCACCCTGTCTAAGCTGCATTCAAGGCATCTGACCCAACTGGTCACAAACAGCTGTCTACAGATGAATATCTGGCTTGGCTATATTTCCTTGTCAAATCCCAAGACTTGTTGGAAACGTGACTTATAGGGAGCCACTTTGAAGCAATGGCACTGATGAGATAGTTCTCTTCCTTGGGCATTACCAATAAGTCTCCATACCATTGAGTATTTCCGTTAAGGCTCCATACAGGATTGGTCTCTATAATGAAATTTAGCACCCTTCCTAAGATACTTTGCATTGCAAAGTGTAAAATCTAAGGCCAGGTTTTAATCAAAATTCCACAAAATATACATTTGCTCTGGACATTTGAAATCTACAACACAGGCAGTGGTGGGATGGGATGGGATGGGATGGGATGGGGGGGGGGCACCAATTTACTTTTCACCTCAGGAGGTAGAAAGGCTAGGTGCACCCCTGGGTTTGGTACAATGTTCTTCCAATAGGTACAGCCATAACAAACATTTCTTAATGTTTTTGTACTACAACTGTGGCATGTGAACATATTCTTAGAGGTAATGAGCCATAATATGGCATCCATAGAAGTCTATGGTGTCCAATTGTACCTCTGTATGCCTGACCCTTTATATGGAGGGAAACAAGCATATGGACTTACTGTCGTCAGTTTATATGGACAGATTTTGTAAAAAAGAATCTTTTTTTCTTAATTCCAATTAAATAAAGAGAATACCGCATTGTAAATTGCTTGTGTTTGAAGGAATGACTAGACATCACTTTTTAAGAACTATCACCATGATTTTAATGTAGCTCATAAATGTTTCAAAAGCCTTTCATTTTGCTGTCAGTTTTTCTGTATGGACGTAATTACAAATTAAAAAGGGATAATTATTTTTCATTATGCAGTTGAATCAACACATTACGCTTGCTTGCAGTTTGCTATTCGTGTGTGTTTCTCTAGAAACATTACTTACAGGAACAGTCCCCCCTGGGTTCTATATAAATCAACTTCAATGCTGTCACAATTAATCCAACTATGTGCACAGCATGAAAATCAAAGACATTCTGTACCACTGTGTTCTCATTCTAATTCTGAGGTGATGCTCACGGGTACTCTGGCTGACTATATTCTCTTTTAATCCTACCTTTCAGTGGTCTCTATTTGCATCACACCAAACACCTGGAGCGCTTAAAAACATATTGTGGCAAAAAGCATGTTATTAAATCATGTACAAGGATTATTTTTGTTTATCTGTTAAGGGAAATCAGTGGCAAATATGCAAAAAGTAATATAATCATTCTGCTTTTGCAGTACCCCAGAACAGGGTAATTGAAAACTGTTTTTGATATTTTATGTTATTTAAAGGGGTATTCTGGTTACCATAAATATAATGTTTCAGACGAATTCATCATCAGTAATTAGCTAATATAATGTCAATTTCACATATTTACCGTTCAGTAGTTATAAAAGTAGTTTTCTTCCTCTGCTACCCACTGTGTTTCCTCATAAGTTATCATGGCATCGACCTGTAGTTCTGAGCCTTTGTTAGGTCAAGCATGCTCAGTGTGTAGAGTAGAGGGTGTGTGACCAGACTGGTATATCAAGCAACCAATCAATAAACATCAACACTCATGAACAAGCACAAACTCACAGCAGGAAAGCTAGGGAGTGTAGTTTTGTGAGGGAAGATCAGGAGCCATGATACTCTGTGTGTTGCAGGATCACACAGGAACTAGACAAATGGATTGCAAGGTAAATTTAAGCTCTGGTTATACGTATATGTATGGGTTCTGGTTGGGTCACAGCTTACAGCCTTAATGCAGTTTTACAAAAATTAAGTTACTTTACTGGAATACCCCTTTGATGTAGTAATGCATTGTATTGTGCCCAGTATATCTTTTGTATGGATCACTCGCAGTTAACAATCCTTACTCATATCTGTGGATAGTTAGGTGTGGATCCTGAATATGCCCCTAGTTCAGTCTAGGGAGAGGAAGGGAAGGGAGGGAGGAAGGAAGGCTCCCTTTGCTTCATTCCTGACAGGACCAGATCAAAGTTCCAGAGAATCACCTTCTCTGGGGATTATCTACTGTAAAAGACTTCACCATTTCTACAGTACTCCAGAAAGAGAAAAAAATAAAGGAAAGGACCAAAAAGGTCCAGAATCGGCATGGCTGAGCATTGGAGTCAGTCAGTAAGGTATTTTGCTGTTTAAGACTGCTATACACTTTACTACTGTGAGAGGTATATTGCTGATACACCCTTCATATTTGGACATGCTGTAGTCTGGTCAACCATAACTTTAACCTTGTATCCCTCAGTTGGAAATTACAAAACCATTGCAAGTCTAATATTGCCAGCCATATATTCTGTAGAGAGAGACTCTTGGAAGATAGAGATATAATTCCCTCCCATACTCAAATCCATACATTGCTATCTGGGAAGATTTGCACTGTGAATTATTTGGAACTGTGTTTTAATACCGGGATGTACTACAACTCCCATTCTGCACTTTAGTAAAGAGAGACATTTATTTCCCACAACTTGCCTGGGTACTAACTCCTGCTCCATATGCTGGCCATTGCACCCACACCAAACCAATGACATAAAAGGCACCCAAACTACCATCTGGCAGGAGCCCCCAAATCAGGGTGTGCCCTAAGGGAAGAAAGAGTGCACCCTCCTAACACTGCTCTGGCCCTAGGGAGCATCGTTGTGGGAATTGCCACTGTGATTGACTGTTACAGCCAGAGGCACTACGACTCCCATCCTCTGCTATGCTCCTTTTGAGCTTCCAGCACTTTCAATATGTAAATGAAAAAGATGAAAGAATTAAAAAGAATAGTGGGGATAAGCATGATAGGCTGGAGAATACAAAGAGTTAAAGAAACACGAAAACAGATACTATATAATATAATATTACCTGAAGCTGAATGCAGAATTCTAGCCCATAAAGTGGGCTGGGAGGCAGAAGAGAGAAAAGAAAAGTTATACAAGCACACTTAACCCTGATGTAATTTACATACATAATACAGTAGCATTAGTGTTTGCTGGTTAAAAGGGTTTTCCGGGACTTTATACTGATGACCTATCCATGTCTGACCGATAAATGTAACATCACATGACCAAGGCTAAGCTGCAAGAAGGCTGCGATGCTACTGCAATGGTGCCTACTCAAACAGCTGATCGGCAGGGGTCCCGGGTGTTGCTACCCCCACCAATCAGATACTGATGATCTATCCACCACAAGAATATTGCAACACTTAGCCTAGAAACTTTTAAAGGTATTCTCATCTCAGACATTTATGGTCTAGCAACAGGATATGCCATAAATGTCTGATAGATGTTGTCCCGTCATGGACACCTACATCTATCATTAGAATGCCATAAATGTCTGATAGATGTTGTCCCGTCATGGACACCTACATCTATCATTAGAATGGTAGCCCCATAACCTCATCATGGAGAATGCTTCATCCAGGCTGAGTTGGCCAGGTATGGTATATACTGTGGATAGGCCATAAATGTCTGAGGTGAGAATATACTTTAACTTATTGCTGACTATATACATACAGATTCTGCTACAAGATCATGGTTTCAAGCAACAGGATAAACGTGAATTAATTGAGGCCTGCTAAATTGCAGAGATGTGTTTCTTTCAGTCCGCAGTGCAGATTCACAGATTATTTTTATTACCTGGAAGCTATTTTTTTGAAGATATCATAAGCATTTTCCAGGTTGGGGTCCAAGTCTTTAAGGAAATTGTCGAAAGTTATCTCATATCGCTTATATATGTCATCACCAATTGTAGCTAATTGCTTCCCCAAATTGTCTAAATCTCTGTGGAAAGGGAAAAACAGAAAAATATTTTTTTATGAATTAAGCATTTTTTGTTACTCAAACTGAAACCAATAATTATACTTGACTGATTCCTTACTCAAAAGGATTGTCTCATGACCGACATTGGTGGCATTTGACAAGACTATGCCATCAGTGTTCAATCAGAAAAGATCATACCGCTGTGGCCGCCTCCATCCCCTATCAGCTCCAGGCAGCCACATGGTCTGTCTTTTAATAATAATTAGGCCATTTGAGGAAGATGGAGCCAGAAGGATATAAAGGTGGTAAATTGCACATATTAAAATTTTCACTTTATGCCTATTGTATACGTATTTCATACATTGTATTGTTAGATGTTTCCCTCTATACGAGCTAAAAAGTGTCCCAATTAAATCATGCTGTTATTTTCTGAATGTGTATGTTATTGAAATGGTACTTTAAGGTACCAGTATATTGCTTCTAAGAAAAAAAAAAAGATGTGCTGTACATTTGTCTTACAGTGGCAGGCAGCAACAAGACACTACAAGATGATGGATTATGGAGGTCCCTAGACTGAGTTTGAGAAGGCAGATCCCTGATGAGAGATTATATTGGTTGGCCTGCCACTGTACCTACAAGTCACCTCAGCCATTTTTTTTTTTACTGGAATTGATTATTGTGTAAAATCTCAAATTGATCAAGACAAGTTTTAGAGTGCTGGTAATACCTATTCTCTGGATATTGATTGGATGGGAGGATGGCTAGTCCTGCCTGAACGTGCACTTTATAGTAATCTATCCATGCTGTGCTGCTTGGTACAAATCTCAAATCTATATTACACATCTATACTACAGTGTGATGGAGGATAATTAGCTTCCACCAAACCATTCTGGAGTGTACACCTAGTTTAGTTTTTTTTTTTTCTTTTTTTTCATAATACCCCCATCACGAAAGTATCTGAGCTTCAGTGTAGGATGTGGGGTGATGTATTGCAAGGGTGTAGTCTGCAAAAGGTGAAGTGCCATTAGGGAAACCAAGGAGCTGCCTGGGCGGTTAGAAAGGGTCTCTCCAACAGACTTAGGGCTGTGGTATTGCGGTATTGCAAAAATGCGGATCCGCAATACCATGGATGCCGACCGGCGTGTGTTCCGCAATTTGCGGAACACACAGCCGGGCACCCCGTTGAAAATGCCTATTCTTGTCAGCTATTGCAGAGAAGAATAGGACATGTTATATTTTTTTCTTGCGGAGCCGCGGCACGGAGCCACGGCTCAGCAAGATCCTGTGCCGGCCATTGAAGTGAACGGGCCCACAACTTTGCAGAATAGGTGCGGACCTGTTCACACGATTGTGTGAACGGGCCCTAAGAGAGAGTCCAGACCAGCAGTCAATAATAGAATGTGTGAGTAACCACCGCCAAAGGCCACCATCTTGCCTCTGTTAGAACTAAATATATGCCATTATCAGAGACTGTAACCGCCAAGCATTGCATCCTTTACATATTTCTAATCACCAAACTTATTTGCCTATCACATAAAGTTGAATATTGTTTGGATTCCACCTCGCCCCTCTGACCCTTATTGCAGCATCAAAGTTCTGGTGGTCCTCAGTCACATTACAAGGTTATAAAATGACATGTACTTTTCAAGCACCGCTGTCACTGTCACTTTATTTTAGTGAATGGTGTGAGTAGCTATTGGTGTGGCCTTCAAGTTATGCCTGTACGCCTTTTTATTTTGGAGGGTTTCCTGTCATGGAATCTGTTGCTGAGTGTGTGCTGCTGTTCCCTGCACAGCCAGTGAAAAAATCCTAGGAACAGAGACAGACTGGGAACTTAATTAAGGTGGCCCTTAAAAAAACTGAAAGTGGTCCCATGTTGTAGTCAAATCCAAATTGACAGAAGGCATGGCAAAACAAGTAGGCAGAGACAACAAAATTAGGCTGGGCCAGCAATACTATAGTGCACAACTGGCCAGGTATATAAGCACTTGATACTCCTAGCATTAATTAATGCTGACAGCACCAGATCATTATGTACTTGGACTCTGACTTGGGCGGCCCCCTGTGCATACCCCCTGGGCCTACTGAGAAATTTCCATGTACGGTATATGGCCACCCCAGCCAGTCAGATCCCCACTCATCAGAAAGTGGTGCCATTTCCCAGCAGTATAGCATTAATTTCCGTGACTGGACATTTTTGACCTCTAAATGACGCTATTTTAAAAGTGAACATTCAGTTCAAAAATAATACTATACTGAATTAGAAATCTAGTATTTAAAGGAGTATTCCAATCTAAAGCCTTTATGGTATATAAGATATGCTATGAATGCCTGATGGGTAAGGTACCAACTCTAGAACTTCCACCTATTGAGAGAAGTGGGGTCTCAGCTGTTTGATGCATTGGCTTCAATGGAAAGCAGGCCAATGCAGCTACTATGCACTGAGAAATGGAGGTCAGGAGACTGTGGCTGTGCAATAAATGCATTTGGAAAACCACTATAATACTGGAAAATTATGTTTATATTTTTTGTTTTCATTTCTAAATGTATAATTGTTAGCATTTTTATATCAGACTGGTACCGGTCACTTTGTCTTGCATCTTCTATTTCACCACTTAGTGGCCTCGACTCCTCATTTTCATTTCTCATTGCAGTCATGTGAAATGTGTAGCTAAGGAAAACAGCCTCTGCATGCTGCTCTGTAGAACAAAACCATTAGAAAATATATAAGCCCTAGGTCCAGAAAGGATCATCATGATGTTACTACAAATAATGAAAAAATAAACTACTGTATTAGTCGTCAAAATTCAGTACATGGTTTACAGTAGAACAGAAATTATTACATTTTCTAAAAACAGAATGAAACATTCCCATATGCACATGGGAATGAATTAGAAGGGGAGTTCACATGACCGTTATTTTTCCGATCTGTCAGAAGAACAGAAAGATAAAAAAATTGGATCTGGTAAAAAAAACGAATCCTGAGCATCAGTTATGCATATTTAGCATCCGTTTGAGCCAGAAATCCTCTATTTTAGATGGAAAAAAGTCCTGCATGTAAGACATTTTTTTTTTCCATCTAAAATAACGGATCTCTTACGGAAATGACTCAAACGGATGCCAAATGTGCATAACTGCTGCAAAGAATCTTTTTTTTTTTTCATTATTTTTCGGTTCTTCTGACGGATCAGAAGAACAGAAAAATAACAGTAATGTGATCTCCCCCTTACATACAAATGATGTTATGGAGTTTGTCACAAATTTGCCAAGGATTTCACCCTATGCAATATAAAGGGTAAAATCTAGAGATGAGCGAGCACTAAAATGCTCGGGTGCTCGTTATTCGAGTTGAATTTTTCCCGATGCTCGGGTGCTCATTTCGCATAACGAACCCCATTGAAGTCAATGGGAGACTCAAGCATTTTTTGCAGGGGACCAAAGCTCTGCATAGGGAAGGTTGCGTGGAAACCTCAGAAAATGATGGAAACACCACGGAAATGGACAGGAAACAGCAGGGGCAGCATGCATGGATACTGTTATGCCAAATTCTGGGCAACAGCCTGGTGGTGACCCTCAAGAGAATTGTGCTGACCCAGACCAAGATGGGCAAGGCACATGCCCATCACATGTTAGTAAAGCACCCAACTAGGTGCAACGAAGGTCCATCACCCCCTGCGGGTGACACCACTGCCCATGCTGGCACTGCTGTCCTATCCCCCGCCCCAGGACACAGGCATAAGCCTGACACAGCATGGCGGTGACACCACCAAGTGACCAAGTTAGATGAGGTAGCAGGTGAGCCACCCAAATATTTAGCCTGACACAGTATGGCGGCGACACCACCAAGTGACCAAGTTAGATGAGGTGGCAGGTGAGCCACCCAAAAATTTAGCCTGACACAGCATGGCGGTGACACCACCAAGTGACCAAGTTAGATGAGGTAGCAGGTGAGCCACCCAAACATGTAGCCTGACACAGCATGGCAGTGACACCACCAAGTGACCAAGTTAGATGAGGTGGCAGGTGAGCCACCCAAAAATTTAGCCTGACACAGCATGGCGGTGACACCACCAAGTGACCAAGTTAGATGAGGTAGTAGGTGAGCCACCCAAACACGTAGCCTGACACAACATGGCGGTGACACCACCAAGTGACCAAGTTAGATGAAGTAGCAGGTGAGCCACCCAAAAATTTAGCCTGACACAGAATGGCGATGACACCACCAAGTGACCAAGTTAGATGAGGTAGCAGGTGAGCCACCCAAAAATTTACCCTGACACCACATGGCGGTGACAACAGAGTGACCAAGTTAGACTGAGGAAGCCGGTGAACCAAATAAAATTTTACCCTGACACAGCATGGCGGTGAACCCAGAGTGACCAAGTTAGACTGATGTAGCAGGTGAAGCACATAAAATTTTACACTGACACAGCATGGCGGTGAACCAAGAGTGACCAAGTTAGACTGATGTAGCAGGTGAAGCACATAAAATTTTACCCTGACACAGCAGGGCGGTGAACCAAGAGTGACCAAGTTAGACTGATGTAGCAGGTGAAGGACATAAAATTTTACCCTGACACAGCATGGCGGTGAACCAAGAGTGACCAAGTTAGACTGAGATAGCAGGTGAAGCACATAAAATTTTACCCTGACACAGCAGGGCGGTGAACCAAGAGTGACCAAGTTAGACTGATGTAGCAGGTGAAGCACATAAAATTTTACCCTGAAACAGCATGGCGGTGAACCAAGAGTGACCAAGTTAGACTGAGATAGCAGGTGAAGCACATAAAATTTTACCCTGACACAGCAGGGCGGTGAACCCAGAGTGACCAAGTTAGACTGATTTAGCAGGTGAAGCACATAAAATTTTACCCTGACACAGCATGGTGGTGACAACTGAGTGACCAAGTTAGACTGATGTAGCAGGTGAAGCACATAAAATTTTACCCTGACACAGCATGGCGGTGAACCCAGAGTGACCAAGTTAGACTGATGTAGCAGGTGAAGCACATAAAATTTTACCCTGACACAGCATGGCGGTGAACCCAGAGTGACCAAGTTAGACTGTTGTAGCAGGTAAAGCACATAAAATTTTACCTTGACACAGCATGGCGGTGACAACAGAGTGACCAAGTTAGACTGATGTAGCAGGTGAAGCACACAAAATTTTACCCTGACACAGCATGGCGGTGAACCCAGAGTGACCAAGTTAGACTGAGGTAGCAGGTGAACCACCCAAAAATTAACCATGACACAGCATGGCGGTGACACCACCAATGCCTTGGTCAGACTGAGATTGCAGTCAAATGGCTGTAGGTGAGCCTCCCAAAAAATTGTTTTAAAGTGTTTGAAGTTGACTCTCCTAAAAGATTGTTTTTGAGTGTCTGTAGTTGACGATCGTAAAAAATTGTTTTTGAGTGTCTGTAGTTGATGATCGTAAAAAAATTGTTTGGAGAGAGGGCCTGTAGGTGGCTCTCTGTAAACATTGTTTGAAAACAGAGCCAGTAGGCCCTCTGAAAAATTGCCTGTTGGCTCAGCGTTTGTGTACGAAGAGAAGGAGGAGGAGGGGAGGAGAAGAGAGGAATCGAATACATAAACAATGTTCATGTTGAGCTGTTTTCCCCCGGTAGAGATTTGAATTCCGGTGAAATCCGGGGTTTATTCATTTTAATAAGCGTCAGCCTGTCAGCACTGTCTGTTGACAGGCGTGTACGCTTATCAGTGATGATGCCACCAGCTGCACTGAAGACCCGCTCAGACAACACGCTAGCGGCAGGGCAGGCCAGCACCTCCAAGGCGTACAGTGCAGTTCAGGCCACGTGTCCAGCTTTGCAACCCAGTAGTTGTATGGAGCAGAGTGATCACGCAGGACGCTGGTATGGTCAGTTATGTACTCCCTCACCATCTTTCTGAACAGCTCCCCCCTACTCTGCCTAGACTGGGGACGGGTGACATAGTCCTGCTGGGGTGACATAAAACTGGCAAAGGCCTTGGAGAGTGTTCCCCTGCCAATGCTTGACAAGCTGCCTGCTCCCCTCCTCTCCCCCGCTAGTTGGCCCGCAGAACTACGTCCTCTGCCGCTAGCGGTGTCAGATGGGTAGTATAATTTCAGTTTGTGCACCAGGGCCTGTTGATATTGATTCACTCTCATACTCCTCTCCTCTACAGTGGAAAAGTTCTGCTTGTACCGGGGGTCCAGGAGGGTGAACACCCAGTAATCAGTGTTGTCAAAAATGCTTCTAACGCGAGGGTCACGGGAAAGGCAGACTAACATGAAGTCTGCCATGTGCGCAAGAGTCCCAACACGCAAGAATTCCATTTCCTCTATATGCTGACTCTCCATTTCCTTCTCTTCCTCCAACTTCAGCCCATACACGCTCAACAGATAAGAAGGAATGAGCATAGGTACCCTCTTCAGTCTCGCCAACAGTCTCCTCCTTATCCTCCTCCAATACGCGCTGAGAAACAGACCTGAGGGTGCTCTGGCTATCAAGCAACGTATCTTCTTCCCCCATCTCGTGTGACAAGCACAAAGCCTCTGACTTCATGCTGAGCAGTGACTTTTTAAGAAGACAAAGCAGCGGGACCATCTGCGTTGACTCATCAAAGTGGCTTAACACCTGACAGATATCAAACATCCACGTCCATTCCTCATTGTAGACTTGAGGAAGCTGACTAACCTGACTACCAGTTCTCGTGGAAGTTGTCATCTGGCAGTCTACAATGGCTCTGCGGTGATGGTAAACCCTGGCTAACATGTGTAATGTAGAATTCCATCGCGTGGGCACGTCGCACAACAGTCGGTGAGCTGGCAGTTGTAAGTGCCGTTGCACTGCCCTGAGGGTGGCAGCATCTGTGGTTGACTTACGGAAATGCGCACAGATGCGTCACACCTCGGTAAGCAAATCAGACAAATTGGGGTAGGTCTTGAGGAACCGCTGAACCACAAGATTGAACACGTGGGCCAGGCATGGCATATCTGTGAGCCTGTTGGCGCTTACCCAGAGCAGTGCAGTTGCACCTGGAGCTACCGACTGAAGGCGCCGTGCTCACGGATGGTAATTGAGAGGAGGAGGGGTTGGAGGAAGAGGCATAATAAGCCTGAGAAACTGTGACCGAGGCATGCCCCGCAATCCTCGGTGTGAGCAGCACATGAGCGGCCCCAGGGTCAGACTCGGTCCCAGCCTCCACCAAGTTAACCCAATGTGCCGTCAGTGTGATATAGTGTCTCTGCCCGCCAGCACTTGTCCACGTGTCCGTGGTTAGGTGGACCTTATCACTAAGCGCGTTGGTCAGGGCACGGATGATGTTATCTGACACGTGCTGGTGTAGGGCTGGGACGGCACATCAGGAAAAATAGTGGCGGCTGGGGACCAAGTACCGAGGGACAGCCACCGCCATCAGGTTGCGGAAAGCCTCAGTCTCTACCAGTCTATAGGGCAGCATCTCCAGGCTCAACAATTTGGAGATGTGGACGTTTAGGGCTTGTGCATGTGGGTGGTTGGAATTGTATTTGCGCTTGCGCTCAAATGTCTGCTGCAAAGACAGCTGAACGCTGCGCTGGGACACATTGGTGGAGGTTGTGGAGGATCGTGCAGGTGAAGGGGTGGTTGTGGGGCGGTCGGCGCTCGTGCCGGAGTCCTGGGTGGGGGGTTGACTCGCCGAGCCAGCATGTGACACAGGGGAAGGGGCAGTGGTGTGACCCGCAGAAGGTGAACGGCCTTGGTTCCACTGAGTCGGGTGTTTAGCACTCATATGCCTGCGCATGCTGGTAGTGGTTAGGCTGGTAGTGGTGGCTCCCCTGCTGATCCTGGTGTGGCACAGGTTGCACACCACAGTCCGTCGGTCATCCTCACTTTCTTTAAAAAACCTCCAGACTTGCGAACATCTAGGCCTCAGCACCGGAGCTTGACTCCGTGAAACAGTTGCTGATCTACCTGCTTCTCCCTCTGGCCACCCAGAGGGAGTCTTCCAACCTGTTCTGGTGCTGCACTTGCCTTCCCCTCAGAAGCACTGTCTTGAGTTGGATTACCAACCTAGCTCGGGTCAGTCACCTCATCATCCACCAGCTCTTCCTCTGATTCCTCACTCTGCTCCCCCCTCGGACTTACTGCCCTGACAACAACGTCACTGTCTGACAACCGTGTCTCATCATCATCATCATCATCATCCGACACCTCTTCACGCACTACTTGCACTAATTCCTCACTCTCATCACCCACAGACTGCGAAAGTTCTAAATTTTGGGCATCAGGACAGAGCAACTGCTCAGGTTGCTGTTGAGCAGTGGTTTGTGTCTCTGGGTAGGGTCCTGAAAAGAGTTCCTGTGAGTATGCCTGATCTGAATCCATACTTTCCGTGGGGGGGGGCAGGCTGGGGGGGGAAGGAGGTTGAGCTGAAGGAGCCAGAGGTCTACTCCCTTGGCTAGTGTGGGTGGACTGCGTGGAAGACTGGGTGGTGGATAAATTACTGGACGCATTGTCCGCTATCCACGTCATCACCTGTTCGCACTGTTGTGGTTTCAATAGTGGTGTACCACGTGACCCAGTAAGTTGCGAGATGAAGCTAGGGAGCAAAACTCTGCGGCGTTCCACTGCTCCCTCATCAACATGTAGTGTGTCACCCTGCCCAGGACCATGGCCTCTGCCCCCTACACTACTTGAACGCCCACGCCCTCGACCCTTAGCCCTTGGGTTCAACATTTTGTATGTTCATTTCACTGTATAATATACAGTGCCTACAAGTAGTATTCAACCCCCTACAGATTTAGCTGGTTTGATAAGATGCAAATAAGTTAGAGCCTTCAAACTTCAAACAAGAGCAGGATTTATTAACAGATGCATAAATCTTACAAACCAAAAAGTTATGTTGTTCAGTTAAATTTTAATAAATTTTAAACATAAAAGTGTGGGTCAATTATTATTCAACCCCTCAAACCACCAGAATTCTGTTTGGTTCCCCTAAAGTATTAAGAAGTAGTTCAGGCACAAAGAACAATGAGCTTCACATGTTTGGATTAATTATCTGTTTTTCCAGCCTTTTCTGACTATTTAAGACCCTCCCCAAACTTGTGAACAGCACTCATACATGGTCAACATGGGAAAGACAAAGGAGCATTCCAAGGCCATCAGAGACAAGATCGTACTCCACCGCAATGGTCTCCGTTCCAGACGAGCCCGTAAGGTACCTTTACTTTCAAAGCGTCATGTCAAGGCTCGTTTACAGTTTGCTCATGATCACTTGGAGGACTCTGAGACAGACTGGTTCAAGGTTCTCTGGTCTGATGAGACCAAGATCGAGATCTTTGGTGCCAACCACACACGTGACGTTTGGAGACTGGGTGGCACTGCATACGACCCCAAGAATACCATCCCTACAGTCAAGCATGGTGGTGGCAGCATCATGCTGTGGGGCTGCTTCTCAGCCAAGGGGCCTGGCCATCTGGGCCGCATCCATGGGAAGATGGATAGCATGGCCTACCTGGAGATTTTGGCCAAGAACCTCCGCTCCTCCATCAAGGATCTTAAGATGGGTCGTCATTTCATCTTCCAACAAGACAACGACCCAAAGCACACAGCCAAGAAAACCAAGGCCTGGTTCAAGCTGGACCGCTGCTGTATGCACTGGCATCGGTGAAAACACCGATGCGGGTGCATTAACCCTCGCACTGCCGCAGTCAGCTCTGACCGCGGCACATGCGATGTCTGTGGTAGGAGGGAGAGCCCATCGGGTCCCCGTGCTGCTGTGACTGGGACACGATGGCAGGGAAGGCAGCCCGATGCATTCCTCAGGTATCGAGCTGCCTTCTACGGAAGCCTGTGAGATCCAGCCCCCTGGATCTCTCAGGCAGGAAGCTGTAAGTGTATTACACTGTGTAATACACTTATAGCCAATGCATTACAATACAGAAGTATTGTAATGCATTGTGCAGGGGATCGGACCCCCAAAAGTTGAAGTCCCAGACTGGGACAAAAAAATAAAGTGAAAAAAGAAGTTAAAAAACAAAGTTTTACAAAAAAAAGTTTCAAGTAAAAAAAAAAAACTGAAAAAAAGTGTCCTTTTACCAAAATAAAGTTTAAAAAAAATTGTTAAAATATAGGGAAAAAAAGAAAAGTAGGAATATTAGGTATCGCCGCATCCGCATCAACTGGCTATATAAAAATATCACATGACCCACCCCGCTAGGTGAATGCAGTAAAAAATAAAAATAGTGTAAAAAAAGCCATTTTCTGGTCACCTTGCCTCACAAAAAGTGTAATACCAAGCGATCAAAAAGACGTATTAATCCCAAAATGGTACCAATCAAACCGTCATCTCGTCCCGCAAAAAATGAGACTCTACCTAAGACAATCGCCAGAAAAATAAAAAAAATATGGCTCTCAGAAAATGGCAACTCAAAAAAAAAAATATTTTATTCTGTTCATTATTCTGTTTATTTTGTGTAAAACTTAACAAAAATAAAAATGTTAGACATATTGGGTATCACCACGTCCGTAACAACCTGCTCTATAAAAAATATCACATGATTTGCCCCTTCGTGTGAATGCTGTAAAAAAAAATTAAATCCTATGTCAAAACTATTTTTTTCACCTTGACTCACAAAAAGTGTAATACCAAGCGATCAAAAAGTCTTATGTACCCCAAAATGGTACCAATGAAAAGTCACCTCATCGCATATCATATTCGGCCGAGCATGCTCGCTCATCACTAATGGTCAGTATTTTGCATCAGGATTTGATCATGATTTGGGAGCCAAACGCAGGAGTGGGTCCAAAACACAGAAGACATGCAAATATTTCCATCATGTTATCTCTGTTTTGGACCCACTCCCGCTTTTTTGGGCTGTTTGTTTGATAGATCAGAAGAACAGAAAAATAAACAATGATGTGAACACAGCCTTACTGCTGACACCCTCCCCACTTTCAAGGTGCCACTCCTTGAATTTTGGACCTGATGCTAACATTGACGCTAACAGGCTAACATTGACCTGTAAGTTGGAGTTTCCACTTCTGTTTTTTGGTCAGTTATTTCCATCACTTATTTTGAGGCACATTCAGGATCTAAGCCTACTCTCTGATTAGGTATAAAAATAAATGTGCAGCTGTTCTGTGGGTTTGACCTGCACCTGCTTTGGGCTGACAATTATAGACCAAATAAGTGAAGTGTGAACTAAGCCTAATACTGACGCACAGTCATCTAACAGAAGGGATTCAAACACATGTGTTTGCACTGCCATAACATGGATTAAAAGAACCTTTCTTTTCCTCCATTACTTTATTGGCGCTGCCTCCATGTCCTTTAGTTCCATTAAAGAGTCATTGGGACACTTGCAGAGGGGCGCACAGCATTTTTTATTTATTTTTTTTGCTTTACTAAAGGATGCTGTATGCTTTATTACAGGCATCCCCAAACTGCGACCCTCCAGATGTTGCAAAACTACAATTCCCAGCATGCCCGGATGGCCTACAGCTATCAGCCTACAGCAGGGCATAGTGGGAGTTGTAGTTTTACAAAAGCTGGAGGGCCGCAGTTTGGGGATGCCTGCTTTATTACTAGAAATGTTGGTGGCTTGCACAAAGATGAGCATGACCATATATGTGACCTGCCTGTCATTTAGATGCACAATAAATGTTTCACTATCATTAAGGACTAGTTATACATGTTGCTGCACTGCACAGTGATGTACACCAGGATAGATTCTCCCTAAAGTTTAACTGCAGGCCGGTGACAAATTAATTTGGATTGATTTTTTGGAAAAATTCAGAGAAGCGACCAAATTGGAATTTTGAAAACTTTGCATCTCTATTTGGTAGCAGCTGCCCAACACTGGTTTTTATAGCTAAATCAACCCCAATAAAATGTGATGGACAACCCACATATTATCAAAATATGAAATTTTATTGATATAATAACATTAATATACTTGACAGCAATCATTAAAAATAGACGCAGTGGCACAATGTTACAGACAAAATGATGATGTAACAGGTGATGGTCACATTATCACATTATAAGGGTTAATATAAAGTCTGTATATGAATACAGAGGCCAAAGGACTGTTACCATCACATAAGAACAAAATGCCTAGTGCAAATATATCACAAACACCATTAAAGGTGAAAAAAGAAACAGCCAATGGGCCAAAATCAAACAAACTAACACATAAATGTAAGGATACTGACCAGTATATCTCAACCCCAACACACGTTTCACCTGCTGGCTTCCTCAAGGGGATGCCATGTTTCAAACGCTGCAACCTTTTAAACCCTCACAATTGATTGCAGCTGTGTGGATCCCTGCCTTTGTTACCACTCATTGGTTCCTTAGGCATATGTTCCACAGTGGAACACATGACATCACTTCCTGTATCCTGGTGTGAACTCAAGTCAATTAAAAAAAAAAAAAAAAAAAAATACAATAATATCAAAATGTCAAAATACATGTGTGGATTATGTTACCCTGCAAGGGGCAAAAGGTGATACATATTGAGGCCCAGTGACAAAGAAAGAGCAGCGAACCAATAACGGCCAAAATCTCGCGAGATTTCGCGGGAGGTCGCGCCAGCAATGCGGTCACGTGACCACCATGCGTTCCACACTGGAACGCATCGCCAGACACAAGCTAGACTTATAGATGGATGCTTCACTGCCATTAAGGGTAACAGTGGGTGCAGATAAGCAATACATACAGATATAAACATGTGTACACAATAACAAAAATGGTTCAAATGAACAACATGATGTAATACCTGTTAATTTATGATACATACAAATGCTAAAACTAAGTGAGATAGTGAAAAGAAAGCAAAAACCAAACAAAGAAAAAAGTGAAGTGCCATGCAAGGTGCACAATGACTAGAAATGAAGAAGTGCAGGTGCAAACTAGATATTTGTTGAGTATATAATTTTTATGTTTTTAATAGTTTTTGCACCAAAATATTTTTTTTTTTAAATTGAAAGTCCAGGAACAGACCCAGGAAACATCTTGATGGAACCAGATGGATGGGGAGGGGCCTACGTCAAACCAAATTTGGATAAACTTTACCCTATAATAAATAGATAAAAAAAATGTTTTCCAATTAAAAACAGTTATAAAAACATACAAAACACATGATGAAACCAAAAAAGGCCATACACATCCTAGTAACATAGTAATATAGTTTATAAGGCCGAAAAAAGACATCTGTCCATCCAGTTCGGCCTGTTTTCCTACAAGTTGATCCAGAGGAAGGCAAAAAAACCCTGTGAGCTAGAAGCCAATTTTCCCAATTTTAGGGGAAAAAAATTCCTTCTCGACCCATCTCTAGTAACTATAACCTGTAATATTATTACCCTCCAGAAATACATCCAGGCCCCTCTTGAACTCTTTTAGTGAACTTACCATCACCACCTCCTCAGGCAGAGAGTTCCATAGTCTCACTGCTCTTACCGTAAAGAATCCTCTTCTATGTTTGTGTACAAACCTTCTTTCCGCCAGACGCAGAGGATGTCCCCTCGTCACAGTCACAGTCCTGGGGATAAATAGATCATGGGAGAGATCTCTGTACTGACCCCTGATATATTTATACACAGTTATTAGATCTCCCCTCAGTCGTCTTTTTTCTGAAGTGAATAAGCCTAATTTTGATAATCTTTCTGGGTACTGTAGTCCACCCATTCCAGTTATTACTTTAGTTGCCCTCCTCTGAACCCTCTCCAGCTCTGCTATGTCTGCCTTGTTTACAGGAGCCCAGAACTGTACACAGTACTCCATGTGTGGTCTGACTAGTGATTTGTAAAGTGGCAGGACTATGTTCTCATCATGGGCATCTATGCCTCTTTTGATGCAACCCATTATTTTATTGGCCTTGGCAGCAGCTGTCTGACACTGGTTTCTACAGCTTAGTTTGCTGTTCACTAAAATTCCTAGGTCCTTTTCCATGTCAGAGTTACCTAATATTTTACCATTTAGTATGTACTGGTGACTTGCATTATTCCTTCCCATATGCATAACCTTACATTTGTCAGTGTTAAATCTCATCTGCCACTTCTCTGCCCAAGCCTCCATTCTATCCAGATCCATATGTAGCAGTGTACTGTCCTCTTCTGTGTTAATTACTTTACACAGTTTAGTGTCATCTGCAAAAATTGATATTTTACTGTGCAAGCTTTCTACAAGATCATTAATAAATATATTGGAGAATAGGGCCCAATACTGACCCCTGTGGTACCCCACTAGTGACAGCGACTCAATCTGAATATGTGCCCTTAATAACCACCCTTTGTTTTCTATCACTGAGCCAGTTACTTACCCACATACAGACATTTTCTCCCAGGCCAAGCATTCTCATTTTATATACTAACCTTTTATGTGGTACCGTGTCAAATGCTTTGGAGAAGTCCAGATATATGACATCCATTGATTCGCCGCGGTCCAGTCTAGAACTTACCTCCTCATAGAAACTGATTAAATTGGTTTGACATGACCGATCCCTCATGAAGCCATGCTGATATGGAGTTATTTGCTTATTTTCATTGAGGTACTCCAAGATAGGATCTCTTAGAAAACCCTCAAACAGTTTACCCACAACAGATGTTAAACTTACCGGCCTATAGTTCCCGGGCTCTGTTTTTGGACCCTTTTTGAATATTGGCACCACATTTGCTATGCGCCAATCCTGTGGAACACTCCCTGTCAGTATAGAGTCCTTAAATATCAGAAATAAGGGTCTGGCGATGACATTACTTAATTCTCTTAGGATACGGGGGTGTATGCGATCTGGTCCTGGTGATTTGTCTATTTTAATCTTTTTAAGACGGCGCTCTACTTCTTCCAGGGTCAGACAGGTCATTTTTAATGGGGAATTTACTTTTATATTCTGCATTTCATCTGACAGTTTATTTTCCTCAGTGAATACAGTGGAGAAAAAGATATTTAGCAGCTTTGCTTTCTCCTCATCGCTCTCTGCAGCTCCCCCCTCATTACTCTGTAAGGGGCTGACACCTTCAGGTTTATACTTTCTACATCCTGAAGAAATATACGTAATTCTACAAAGGTACATAATATACTGCCATTAAACCAACCACTCATAAGAAGGGAGAGTAACTAAGGCTCTCATTGAGGCCATGAGGGGTAACAGTACCTTATTTTAAAAATCCACATGGCTTCTCTTTGCGCTATGAGGCGTTTCCAATCCCCTCCACACTGCCCAATCAGAATCCTGTCTATGCCCCTTACCTTCAAAAGGGAGCCATTGCATTGGTGATGAATTTTAAAGTGACGAGGCAAAGTTTTCTAATTGCTGATATCCTCTTCATCAGACAGTGCTATAATCCCAAGGACGTGTTCTCTAGTTCTTTTCTTCAATTTGCGAGATGTCAGACCCACATACAGCAGGTTACAGGGGCAGCTTGCAACATATACAACTCCGATGGTGGAACAGGTAATAGTGTGGGTAATCTGGAAAGTCCTCTTCTGTGCTCCATCACTGAATACATGTGTCGGTAAATATTGTCTTAGAGTATGGTCCATCCGCAATACCTTCCAATATTTGCGTAAGCTATTGGTCAGTTATTTATGGCCGGTGTTATAAGATGTAATAAATCTCACTAACCGTGTGTCCATATTTTTAGTCCTATTGGATTGTTGTAGTAGAACATCACGATTGGTTTTCTTAGCCCATGTATAGCTCCTCTTCAGTGTTGACATATTGTATCCGCGTGCCGAGAAACGATTAGATAACTTTCTGGCTCGTTGGTCAAAGACTTCCTCACGGGAAGACAATCTTCTTAGCCGTAAAAACTGACCTGTAGGGATACTGTTGATCAGTCGTTTAGGATGGGATGATGTTGCATGGAGTAAGCTATTTACTGCTGTTGATTTTCTAAACAGGTCTGTATGTATGAATCCATTTTCGTCAATCTGAAGTAAAATGTCCAGAAAATCCATACTGCTTCTACCAACCTTATAGGTGAGCTTGATGTTCTGAGTGTTCGTATTAAGTGTATTCATGAAATCCTTCAGCTCGTCCTGACTGCCCTGCCAAACCATAAGGACATTGTCGATATAACGTAACCAAAGATGTACCTTCTCAATATGGTGGACTGGTTCGGCCAAAAAGATATTTCTCTCCCACAGCCCCAGGAACAGATTCGCATAGGACGGCGCACATGCCGCCCCCATGGCTGTACCCTGGAGCTGTAGGTAGAAGAAATCTTTAAATAGAAAAAAATTATGTGTCAGTACAAACTCCAATAAGGTCAGTATGAACTGACCATACTCACTCGGTAAGTGAGAGGACTGATGTTTCTAGTAGACGTACGACGAAGTGTACAGGGAATCCTAGTCTACTAGCAACATCATTCTTTCTACAGTCCTCTAACTTACCGAGTGAGTATAGTCAGTTCATACTGAACTTATTGGAGTTTGTACTGACACATAATTTTTTTCTATTTATTCTATTTCGGTTTGACGTAGGCCCCTCCCCGTCCATCTGGTTCCATCAAAATGTTTCCTGCCTCTGTTCCTGGACTTTCAATTTAATTTTTTTTTTTTTGTGCAAAAAATATTAAAAACATAAAAATTATATACTCAACAAATATCTAGTTTGCACCTGCACTTTTTTGTTTCTAGTCATTGTGCACCTTGCATGGCACTTCACTTTTTTCTTTGTTTGGTTTTTGCTTTCTTTTCACTATCTCACTTAGTTTTAGCATTTGTATGTATCATAAATTATCAGGTATTACATCATGTTGTTCATTTGAACCATTTTTGTTATTGTGTACACATGTGTTAATGGTATCTTTATACCTGTATTTATTGCTTATCTGCACCCACTGTTACCCTTAATGGCAGTGAAGCATCCATCTATAAGTCTAGCTTGTGTCTGGCGATGCGTTCCAGTTTGGAATGCATGGTGGTCACGTGACCGCATTGCTGTGTGCGACCTCCAGCGAAATCTCACGAGATTTCAGCCGTTATTGATTTGCTTCTTCGTACGGACAAAAAATGTTGCCAAACGGATACAGATTATAGTTCCGGAGTTCACAAAACAGATGTGATGCCAGCCTAACATGTTGCGTGTCTATGTATGGTAAGTGTTTATATTATAACCTACAATATGTTATGCATGTTTTGATTGCTGACTCACCTTCTTCCTCAACTTCGGCTACATTAGGATTATCTTCTCCACCTCCATTTGCCATGACTGATAGATGGAACAAGGCTGCGGGAAAGGTTCAACGTACTCCAAGGATCCTGCAATATATAACTCATGTAAGGCACAAAAATGAAAACTGTGGGTGTGACTATAACCCAATTATATAGAAATAGCTATAAATGAAATCCTGTACACGGTATTTACAGCAAATTAAGTATTAATATAAACCAGGCTTATATTACTTTAAAGGTAAGTTATACTAAAAATGACTATTAAAATTTTAATGTCCTGATAAAATAATTGAAATAACTCTTTGTGAATGCAGGAGCAATTTGGACAAAAAGGCTTTATGCACAGAGCAATTTATACTGATTTTCCCCAGTGGAATTTTGCCGTTTTCGCATTTTTTACACTGGATTTTGGCACCTTTGCACCACCTGAGAATCCCCAACCCACATCTTTTTAGCTGGTACGGTATTATGCTGTGGATTTGCTTAAAGAAAGTCTAAGCAGAAAATCAGCATGTAATATGCATTGTATGAATGTAGCCCAAAGGGCTTTGTGGAAATCAAATCCCCTACTGCTTTATTGGCAGAATATATGTGCATTTTATTGTAGCCTGGATTATGTGAACTGACTGTACGTAGACAATAACACTAATAATTGATTAGTATATTATTTTCATTGTTAGTATATTAGTATATTATAATTCATTTTTTATACAGTGCCTTGTGAAAGTATTCGGCCCCCTGGAACTTTTCAACCTTTTGCCACATTTCAGGCTTCAAACAAAAAGATATAACATTTTACATTTTTGGTGAACAATCAACAAGTGGGTCACAATTGTGAAGTGGAACGAAATTTATTGAATCATTTAAAACTTTTTTTGTTGGAGGTTGGATGGAGAGCGTTTGTGAACAGCAGTTTTCAGCTCTTTCCACATATTCTCAATTGGATTCAGGTCTGGACTTTGACTTGGCCATTCTAAGACCTGGATACGTTTATTTTTGAACCATTCCATTGTAGATTTTGCTTTTTGTTTGGGATCATTGTCTTGTTGAAAGATTAATCTCCATCCTAGTTTTAGGTCTTTTGCAGACTCCAAAAGGTTTTCATACAGAATGGTCCTGTATTTGGCTCCATCCATCTTCCCATCAATTTTAACCATCTTCCCTGTCCCTGCTGATGAAAAGCAGGCCCAAACCATGATGCTTCCACCACCACGTTTGACAGTGGGGATGGTGTGTTCAGGATGATGAGCTGTGTTGCTTTTACGCCAAACATCATTTTGCATTGTTTCCAAAAAGTTCGATTTTGGTTTCATTTGACCAGAGCACCTTCTTCCACATGTTTGGTGTGTCTCCCAGGTGGCTTGTGGCAAACTGTAAACGAGACTTTTTATGGATATCTTTGAGAAATTGCTTTCTTCTTGCCACTCTTCCATAAAGGCCAGATTTGTGAAGTGTTCGACTGATTGTTGTCCTATGGACAGACTCTCCCACCTCAGCTGTAGATCTCTGTAGTTCATCCAGAGTGATCATGGGCCTCTTGGCTGCATCTCTGATCAGTCTTCTCCTTGTTTGAGATGAAAGTTTAGAGGGACGGCCGGGTCTTGGTATATTTGCAGTGGTCTGATACTCTTCCATTTCAATATGATCGCTTGCACAGTGCTCCTTGGGATCTTTAAAGCTTGGGAAATCTTTTGGTATCCAAATCCGGCTTTAAACTTCTCCACAACAGTATCACAGACCTGCCTGGTCTGTTCCTTGGTCTTCATGATTCTCTCTGTGCTTTAAACAGAACCCTGAGACTATCACAGAGCAGGTGCATTTATACAGAGACTTGATTACACACAGGTGGATTCTATTTATCTTCATCAGTCATTTAGGACAAAATAGGATCATTCAGAGATCCTCAATGAACTTCTGGAGTGAGTTTTCTGAACTGAATGTAAATGGGCCGAATAATTTTGCACGTCCAACTTTTCAGTTTTATTATTACAAAAAAAGTTTAAATGATCCAATAAATTTCGTTCCACTTCACAATTGTGACCCACTTGTTGTTGATTGTGCACCAAAAATTTAAAATGTTGTATCTTTTTGTTTGAAGCCTGAAATGTGGCAAAAGGTTGAAAAGTTCCAGGGGGCCGAACACTTTCGAAAGGCACTGTATAATATCTGAATTGAGTTTCTATGTTCAAATTTATTAGTATTGGCTAAGCTTTAGACAGTCAGTTTAATGATGCACCAGATTTATAACAGTAGCTGACGCTGGATGATAAATCTGGTGCACCTTTCGACTGTCCAGTCTAAATTTATACCACCTATTATTTGGCTGTGTGCCAGAAGTTTCTGCCAAACTTCTGGTTTACGGTGTTACAACTTAAGCCTTTTATGCTAAGACACACTCATCTTCCATCAACAAATACCACCGTGTGAGACAATGTGGTAAGTATCTAAAACCCGATGGTAAAACTGTGGTGTAAGCATCTGTGCCAGAATTATGAAACGTTTGCAACAATAAATCTGCCCCACAGTTATTTGTCTTCCTATGAATATGACCAAAAACATTTGTGTTTGAAATAAAGGTAATTCAATTTTGAGCCCCAGTGGGGAGAGGGACTGTTTTTGGCGTTCACAAACATCACTGCAGAATACAGTATGTTTGCTTTATAAGCAACAAAATATAAGCCCTTTGGCTGCATAGCTATTTTAGGCACGGAAACACTTTTTTGCTTTTATGAATTTTTTTTTGGGGGGATGCTTCAACAGATTTTTTATTTTGGTTTTTGAGGTTATAGCATTCACCATATGCTATAAATGGCATATTGATTCTTGGGTCAGTAAGTCTATGGTTTTTCCATGTGTACACTGATGAGCAAAAGGGTAACAATGTTTTTAACTTTTGACTTTCAGGCTCCATATCTCACCATCCACTACAGCTTCCAACAAGAGACTACCATCATTTTATAGACAATCATCTTCGCTATCTCATACATAAATTGGATTTGCAACTATTTAGCATACGATTAGTTATGCAGATTCTTGTCATGTAACTACAGTGTTACTGTTTTGTTCCTAAAATTCTACATTTAAATTTTTATTATTTTGTAAATCCACCTTTGGCTTTCAACACTGCCTGAATCCTTTTGGGCATGCTCTTGATCAGATTCAAGCATGTCTCTACCAAAATCTGTTCCCAGGTCTCTTCTACACATTCCCAATGTTGGTGCATACTAAGCAACTCACTTGGGTACGAATACAGCTTTTTCTTCAACTCTACTCACAAGTGTTTGATTGGGTTGAGGTCTAGGGACTATGGAGGCAAATCCAGCACCTCTTCCAGACCCATTTGCACTCATCAGAGCCCAGTCTATTGACTCCATTGTTTATACTTCTTTGCAAGTCGAGCCAATGTTTCTTATGATGATATTGAAGTCAAGGCTTCTTCACCTTTTGGTGGGCAAGCATTCCAGACATGTGTAATGCACATCGCACGGTGCTTTCATGGATGTCTGTTATCTCACTATTAAAAAACAATCCACTGCCATGTTTGTCACGCTAGAACTGATAGACCTTGTAATGAGCCAACTTGTTGAGCAGACATTTGCCTGGATGTCCACCTCTTGGCTTTGGAATGGATAGAAGAACTTTATTTCATATTCTTCCCTGCCCACGCCAGGTCTAAAAAAAGAGGGCATGTCCTGGTTTAGGCATAGAAAATGGTCTAAATGTAAGACAGCAAGGAAGCTGTCTTACATTTAGAATCAGTGGTGGATGCGCCTAAGTTATGTGGGGCCCAGCACAGGGGGGGTTATTAAATAAATGTTCCCTTTTATTTAAAAAGAAATACATATTTTTTGTATTGCCATATACTGAGCTCGCATTGTCAAGGTATTGCTTTTATTAACATAATTTTGAGTACATACAACCTTTTAATCACTTTTTATTCCATATTTAGAGGCAAGGACTGTTTATCCCCAGGACTGTGACTGTGATTGATGAGGGGACATCCTCTGCGTCTGGAGCAAAGAAGTACAATACTTTTTCTCAATTATACTTTAATAGTAATTTATACTTTACATTAAGGCTAGATTTACATCTGCAGCTGAGGTTCTGTTAGATGTCTCCATCACAGATCCTTGCAAAAATCAGAGCAAAGCACTGTACCATAGCTGTATTTTGTGAAGCAGAATAATGGAAACTCATGGTAGTTAATTGGATCCAGAGCTTCCTATACCAGAATGGAAAAAATTGAATAGTGCTGTTGTTGTGAAATCAGTTATCATTGCAAAGGCTTTCTAGTGAGCCCGTGACATATTTGTACAAGAGAAAGAGAGAGAGAGACAGACTCTTTGTTTCTGGGCAATATATATGCATTGTTTGGGGGATACTCTTTCTCATTATGCAGAGCACCTAGTATGTATAGTTTATGTGTGGTGTATTGCTGGCTAAGAAATGCTCCACTGGGTTTCTGGGGAAAATATTCAAATTAGCTTTCGTAAGCCTATCTGATGTCAGCATACATAAGATGTGCTAATTTTACATAGTTACATAGTTGTTAAGGTTGGAAAAAGACACAAGTCCATCAAGTCCAACCTGTAATCCTGCTATATCAATCCCTGGATCAATGTCTATCTTCCTTTTAAAAAGGGGTTGGGCCAAGGGAAAGGGTGAGTAGAACAAGATTTCTATACATTGTCATAAGCCTCAATTTTATTTTGAATTAAAAAGTCATCTAAACCCTTTTTGAAGCCATCTACTGTACTTGCTGTGACCAGCTCCTGCGGCAGGCTATTCCAGAGATTCACAGACCTTACTGTAAAGAATGCTTGTCGCCTCTTATGACCTAATCTTTTTTTCTCCAGTCGTAGGGAGTGGCCTCTTGTTTTTTGAGGGAGTTTAACACAGAATAGCTTCCCTTGATATTTTTTGTATGGTCCGTTTATATATTTGTACAGGTTAATCATGTCCCCCCTGAGACATCTTTTTTCAAGGCTAAACAAATTCAGTTCATTTACTCTTTGCTCATAACTAAGATCTTCCAGGTCCTTTATGAGTTTAGTGGCTCTCCTCTGTACCTTTTCTAACTTCAGGGCATCCTTTTTATGGACTGGTGTCCAGAACTGAACTGCGTATTTCAGTTGAGGCCGCACCAATGCTTTGTATAGTGGCAATATTACATCCCTGTCCCACGAGTCCATACCTCTTTTAATATTAGACAAAATTCTGTTGGCTTTAAAGGCAGCCAACTGGCATTGCATGCTGTTATTTAGTATATGATCTACTAATACACCCAGATCCTTCTCAACAAGTGACTCTCCCAGTTTTACTCCCCCTAATACATATGCTGCATGCAGATTATTCGTCCCCAAGTGCATAACTTTACATTTATCTATATTAAACCTCATTTGCCATACAGTAAGTTTGTCCAAGTCAGCTTGTAACTTATTAACATCTTCCAAAGACTGGACTGTATTACAAAGTTTGGTGTCATCTGCAAAAATAGAAACAGCACTATTAATCCCATCCTCTATGTCATTAATGAATAAGTTAAATAATAGCGAACCCAGCACAGAACCTTGGGGTACAACACTTATAACCGGGGACCATTCAGAGTAGGAATCATTGACCACAACTCTTTGGATACGATCATGAAGCCAATTTCCAATCCAAATACAAATTATATTTTCTAAACCAATAGATCTCAATTTACCCAATAGTTGTCCATGAGGGACAGTATCAAAAGCCTTTGCAATCTCTAAAAACACAATGTTGACAGCCTTTCCACTGTCCAGGCTTCTACTCACCTCATAAAAACAAATCAGGTTAGCTTGACAGCTTCGTTTCTTAGTAAAACCATGTTGGCTATCACTTATTATATTATTGACAGTTACATAATCCTGAATGTAGTCCCGTAGAAGGTCCTCAAACATTTTTCCCAATATGGATGTTAAGCTTACTGGTCTATAATTTCCTGGTGAAGGCCTAGCACCCTTTTTGAAAATGGGCACCACATTCTTGGTACAATGCCTGTCATTAACCCCTTAACGCCCAGCGCCGTAATAGTACGGCGCTGCGTGACGGGACTTAATGCCCAGTGCGTACTATTACGGCACGCTGATAGGGCGGGTGCAGGAGCTGCGCCCGCCTGATCAGCGGCGGGGGTCCGGCTGTGCCCAGGTGCCGGACCCCTGGGGAATGCACCAGGATCGGTGAAAACACAGATGCCGGCGCATTAACCCTTCATGTGCCGCGGTCAGTGCTGACCGCGGCACATGAGGTGTGCCGCATGTTCAGGATGGCGAGCAGGGGGCCATCAGGTCCCCGCGCTGCTGTGACGGGGGCCCGATGGCTTGGATGGCAGCCCGATGCCTTCCTTAGGCATCGTGGCTGCCATCCCTACGAGCCTGTGCGATCCAGCCCCCTGGATCGCACAGGAAGCAGGCTGTAAGTGTATTACTGTGAGTAATACACTTACAGCCAATGCATTACAATACAAAAGTATTGTAATGCATTGTGAAGGGGATCAGACCCCCAAAAGTTAAAAAAAGGGAAAAAAGGTGAAAAAAAGTTAAAAAATAAAGTTAAAAAAATAATAAAAGTTTCAAGTAAAAAAAAAAAAAAAAAAACGCCATTTTCCCCCCAAAAAGTAAAAAAAAAAATGTTAAAAAAAAGAAAAAAAAAAAGAAAAAGTAGGCATAATAGGTATCGCCGCGTCCGTATCGACCGGTTCTATAAAAATATCACATAATCCATCCCGCCAGGTGAACACAGTAAAAAATAAAAACAGTGCCAAAACAGCCATTTTTTGGTCACCTTTCCCCACAAAAAGTGTAATACTACGCGTTCAAAAAGGTACCCCAAAATGGTACTAATAAAATCTCGTCCCACAAAAAATGATACCCTACCTAAGACAATCGCCCAAAAATAAAAAAATATGGCTCTTAGAAAATGGCAACACAAAAAAAGATTTTATTCTGTTCAAAAATAAATATATTGTGTAAAACTTTCCAAAAATAAAAATGTTAGACATATTGGGTATCGCCACGTCCGTAACAACCTGCTCTATACAAATATTACATGAGATGGCCCCCCAGGCGAATGCTGTAAAAAAATTGTTAAAAAAAAATGCCAAAATAGCCATTTTTTTCCCTCTTCCCTCACAAAAAGTGTAAGAGCAGGCGATCAAAAAGGCGTATTTATCCCAAAATGGTACCAATCAAAAAAAAAAATGATGATCCTGCAAAAAATGAGCCCCTACATAAGACAATAACTCAAAAAAAATAAAAATCAATGGCTCCCACAAACCAATCCATCAAAAGCTGTTCTGCAAAATCCATATGGCACTCCTTCCGTTCTGAGTCCTGCTATGTGCCCGCACAGCAGTTTACCACCACATATGGGGTGTTGTCGCATTCAGGAGAAAATGGATAACAAATTATGGGGTGCTTTTCTCCTGTTACCCCTTATGAAAATAAAAAAAATGGGGCTAAAGCAACATTATATTGGAAGAAATGAACATTTCATTTTCACAGCCAAGTGTTTCCAAATTCCATAAATTCCGTAAAAGGGGTCAAAGTGGCCAGTACCTCCCTTAATATATTCTTTAAAGGGTGTAGTTTCCAAAATGGTGCCTAAAAACCATTCTAGCAGAATCTGCCTCTAAAATCCGTATGGCGCTCCTTTCCTTCTGACCACTGCCACAAACCCATAGAGACGTTTACCACCACATATGGGGTATTTCTGTAAACTGCAGAATCAGAGCAATGTATATTGAGGTTTAGTTTGCTGTTAACCCTTGCTGTGTTGCAAGAAAAAAATTATTAACATGAATAATCTACCAAAAAAGTGAAATTTTGAAATTTCACCTCCATTTTCCTTTAATTCTTGTGGAACACCTCAAGGGTTAACAAAGTTTGTAACAGCAGTTTTTTATAATTTGAGGGGTGTAGTTTCTAAAATGGGGTAATTTATGGGGGGGTTCATTATGTAAGCCCCTCATAATCACTTTATATCTGAATTGGTGCTTTAAAAATGGTTTTGGAAAACTTTTAAAAATGGCTTCTAAACTTCTAAGCCCTCTAACGTCCTAAAAAAGTAAAATGACAGTTATAAAATGATGCCAACATAAAGTAGACATATGGGGAATGTAAAATAATAACTATTTTGGGAGGTATTACTATTTATTTTGAAAGTAGAGAAATTGAAATTTGGAAATTTGCTAATTTTTCCAAATTTTTGGTAAATTTGGTATTTTTTATAAATAAAAATGAAATATTTTGTCACAAATTTACTGTCGTGAAGCACAATATGTGACGAGAAAACAGTCTCAGAATGGCCTGGATAAGTAAAAGCGTTCCAAAGTTATTACCACATAAAGTGACACATGTCAGATTTGCAAAAAAATGGCCGGGCATGAAGGTGAAAACAGGCCTGGGGTTGAAGGGGTTAAAGAATCTGTAAATATTATGAACAGAGGCAAAGCAATAACTGAACTGAGCTCCTTTAGAACTCTAGGGTGTAGTCCATCTGGACCCGGGGCCTTGTTCACCTTTATTTTTTTTAGCATATTAAAGACCATATCTACAATCAGCCAGTTAAGTATGTTATTTGAGGTATTTCCACCAGTGGTACCACCCTCATGAGATGCCCTCTCTTCTTTTGTATATACAGAGCTAAAAAACCCATTTAAGAGCTCTGCCTTCTCTCGATCCCCAGTGACCAACACCCCGTTACCATCATTTAGGAGTCCTACATGTTCTGACCTTGGTTTTTTTGCATTTATGTATTTGAAGAATGTTTTGGGGTTGTTCTTACTTTCTTTGGCCACCTGTATTTCATTGTGTATTTTCACTGATTTTATTACCCCCTTACATAATTTATTTAGTTGTTTATACTTTTTGAAGGCTATAGCTGTCCCCTCCAATTTGCATTTCTTAAAGGCCCTCTTTGTGTCATTTATTGCACTTTTTACACTCTTTGTAAGCCATGTGGGGTTTAATTGTATTTGTTTGTACTTGTTACCTCTAGGAACGTATTTAATAGGGATGAGCGAACCGAACCGTAACGAACCAGATTCGTTACGAACTTTCCCAAAAGTTCGGTTCGTCACCGAACCGAATTTTGAGAAAGTTCGTAACGAATCTGGTTAAAATAACGGCGACGCCAAATATACGCATATTTATTGAGAATGTACGCTAATGCATACGCTAATACGTACGCTAATGCGTTAGAATTCATAAAATGCGTACACATTAGCGAACATTCTCAAATATGCGTATATTTAGGGTATGGAATATGCCGTATTCCTTACCCTAAATATACGCATATTTGAGTTTACATTCTCAAATATGCGTATATTTTGCATCGCCGTTATTTTGAGCGAACCGAACCGTAACGAACCAGATTCTTAACGAATCTGGTAAAAAAAAAAACGGCGATGCAAAACTGTACTTTTTTCACAGAATAGACCAGGATACAAGGGATTATTACTCCTATAATCCCTTGTATCCTGGTTTTCTGTGAAAAAAAAGATGTGTGACGTCACCCACACAGACCAGGAAGTGCCTGATCGCGCCGACATTTTGTCAGTGCGTCTTCAGACATTAAAGAGAACGGAGCTCAATAGATAGAGAGGAAAAAGAGATAGCTAGATAGATAGATAGTCAAACAAGTAGATAGATACAGGGAGAGATAGAGAAGAAATAGAAAGGTTTAGTGAGAAAAGCAGGAGAGAGGAAGAGAAAGCTAGATATAGAAGTTAAGGTGATAGATAGGGAAAGAGGCTGAGAAAGCAAGAGATAGGTAGAGATAGGGAGAGGAAGTCATATAAATAAAAAAATTGTGTAATCTAGGGAGAGATAGGGTGAGAAAAAAAATTGTGAGAGAAAAGAGTCAGGACAGGTAGCATTCCTGTTCTGTGACCGTACACGCTACACGTTGCTGCTCAGCTGGGTGCTGTCAACCCCGTTAAGCCACAACAAAAACAGTTTAAAAAAAACTTAAAAAAAAAGTTCTAAACAAATTTAAAAAAAATTTAAAAAAAGTTTAAAAAAAAAAAAGATAAAGTTATAAAAAAAAAAGTTTAAAAAAGTATAAAAAAAAATATATCATTACATTTTCCCCCACACAATAAAAAAATGTCCAAGCGTCCTACTTCCAGCACTTCCCAGGCAAGGAGTGCAACAGGAGGCGGTGAGGGTAGAAGAAGTGGCAGCACCAGGCCCGGTGGCAGCCGGGGTAACAGGCGTGGCAGCAGGGTGCAGCTACCCCTGACGGCCACTGGTCAAGTAAGAACCACACAGCCAGCGGTTCTAGATTGGCTTACCCAATCCTCCAGTTCCACCGCCCAAAGCTCCCAAACGAGGAGTCAAGCATCCGCTGGATCATCTGACACCACCCTTACATGGGACGGTCAGCGAGAGTCCTCTGCCCCATCCCCTGTTATTAGAATGCCACTCTCCTTTGGGGAACCTTCTGCCAGGGAACTCTTTGCAAACCGTGATCTGCCCTTGGAGTCTCTACCACTTTTTAGTGATGAGGAGGAGGAGGAAGTCCACCAAAGTCAGCGGGTGGAAGGTACTGAGACAGGAAGTGTTGGCTGTAAGCAGTCAACAGAGCCAGGAAGGGGCATCCAGTGCCACACCAGATATCCTGTCCCAGCCACCGGAGGAAAGTAGCAGTGGTCCTGACTTTGATGATGATGTCGCTGATCGGACGTGGCGCCCTCAAGCTGCATTATCCTCAGCATCGTCGTTGGAGGAAATAGAGGTGCCACCGACACAGCAACATCCCACTATTGCAAGCAACCGAGGCACAAGATGGAGAGGTAGAAGACAAGCTACCAGGCAGAGATCACCCTCTCAAAGCCTTGGTCCAGAGAGGGCACCCTCAGGCAGCAGTGGCAGTCAACAGCCAGCAAGACCCCCCGTGGCTGTCAGCAAACCACGGTCCTCAGTCGTCTGGCAGTTCTTCCGCCTGGGGACAGATAAGCATATTGCTTTGTGCCTGCTGTGCAATGAGAGGGTCAGTCGTGGTAGGGGTGATAATCTGGGGACAACATCCATGCGAAAGCATATGGAAAGGCAACACCAACAGGCCTGGAAGAACCGTGACCCCAATACCACCTCCTGTCATGATGCACCATACACTGCAGATCCCATCATGCAGAATCCTCTCACTGGAACTCAGGGCTCGTCAGCCTCAGTTGCCAGCAGCAGCACAGTGTCACTGCCATCTACACCGCTAATGAGGCAGCAATCCCTGAGTCCATGGGCAGACGTCAGGTGTATTCCAGCAGCCATCCCATGGCCCAGAAACTGACCGGACACCTGGTTAAGCTGCTGGTGCTTCAGTCCCTGCCCTTCAACCTCGTGGACTCCCAGCCTTTTAGGGATTTCACGGTGTGTGCGCACCCCAGATGGCGAGTCCCCAGCCGCCACTACATCTCTGGAAAAGCTGTCCCATCACTGCACAGTTATGTGCAGAAAAAGGTGGGCGACTCATTGGGACTCTCGGTGTCCAAGAGTGTGCACCTGAGTGCTGATGTCTGGTCCTCAAATTATGGCCAAGGGCAGTACATGTCTGTTACTGCCCATTGGGTCAACATCCTCCCAGAAGACCATCAGGAAGTTGGCCCATTCTTGCCACTGTCACCTCCACGGTGCTTTAGGGGGCCAGCAGCGGGAAGCAGAAGTTCTGCCTCCACCACCTTGCAAACATCCGCCGCTTCTACTGCATTACAACCTGCCCGGTGTCTTACCAACGATGTCAGGCCCGGCGCTCTCAGGCTGTGCTCCATTTGGTGAGCCTGGGTGAAAGGAGACACAGTGGGCAGGAGCTCCTCCGGACCATCAGGGAGGAGGTAGATCAATGGCTGACCCCACGTCAACTAACGGTAGGAATTGTGGTAGCAGACAATGGGAGGAACATTGTCTCTGCATTGCAGCAGGGAGGGCTAAGTCATACACCTTGTATGGCACATGTGATAAACCTCATAGTGCACAGGTTTCTTCGATCATTTCCTGCACTACAAGACCTTATGAGGATGTCACGCAGAGTGTGCAAACACTTCAGCCACTCCTACACTGCAAGGAACACCCTGCTCAGGATCCAGAGACAGCGCAGTCTGCCCCAACATCGGCTAATCTGCGACGTGCCAACACGCTGGAATTCTGCCCTCCATATGCTGGACCGCCTGTACGAGCAAAGGTCAGCCGTTACAGACTACCTCATGGGGCAATCAGGCAGCTTCACGCCACACTGCGACTTCCAAGTCACACACTGGCAGATGATGCGTGAAGTCTGCCAATTGTTGATCCCTTTTGAGGACGCAACTTTGTGAGCAGGAATGACTATGGGATCAATGACATCATCCCACTCGTCCATGTTCTGGAAAGTGCGCTGAAAAGCATCATCAGCGAGGATTCCCAGGCCACCACTCCAAGGCTGAACATTGCCTTGAGCCCAGAGATGGATGAAGTGCAGATGGAGGGTGAGGAGGAGGAAGATGTCCATGCCCAGCCATTCCACACACCGCCACCTGGCTTCTCTGCCTCTCAATCACAGGAGGAGATGGAGGATGAGGTGGTAGAGGAAGCGGAGGAAGACCCCAGCAGACCCTGGAACTATACCGAGGACAGTGGAGAGGAGAGGCGCTTATTGTCCTTGGTGCAGATGGCAAGGTGCCTACGGGAGTGTCTGAGGAGTGACAGCCGGATTGTGGACATCCGCCAGAGGGACCAATACTGGCTAGCCACCCTGGTGGACCCTCGCTTCCGCCGCAAAATGGCGGAATTTTTCCCACCATCAGAGAGGGAGGCAAAACTGGGGTACTACCGGGACCTACTCACCAGACAGCTGGTCTCTACTTACCAGCGAGACCAGCCAGGTTCCCAGACAACATCCGCTCGGGGGGAACCAGCGCGCTCCACTACCACCACCACTAGTGGAGGCGTGAGAAGTCGCTACAGCCTCCAAACGCTGATGAGCGATTTCATGCAGCCAGCCGCTGAAGAGGGGACACAACACCGGACTCATGGCGTGGACCAGCATAAGCTCAACCAACAAGTCACTGCCTACCTGGATTGTACCCTGCCCCAAAGTGTCACCGACCCCGTGCAGTACTGGGCAGAGAAACTGGACATTTGGCCTCAACTGGCAGAGTTTTCTTTGGCTCTGCTGTCCTGCCCAGCCAGTAGTCTCGCGTCAGAGAGGGTGTTCAGTGTGGCGGGTAACATCGTAACACCGCAAAGAACGAGGCTCTCTTGCCACAGTGTTGAGATGATGACTTTTATAAAGATGAATCGTGCCTGGATTACATCGGATTATACCACTCCCCTGCCTGATGTGAATGACTAAGTCATCAGTCACCCGTCTTGCATGGCAATCCGTGTGTCCAAGAAAATGACCTTAAGATCCAAAATATGTGCCCAACGTAAAAATTCGTAATTTCACTTATTAAGTAATGTTTCCCCCTTAGACCCAAAATTTAAAAAAAAAATCACCTTAAAAATTCCCTACTTCATTCTGATACATTTAAATAAACAGAACCCCATCTCCAAATTTAATGCCCATGGTGTGTTGGCCATTTAACATCTCCACACCAGCTTAATGCCTCACACCGGTGCACCGTCCAACCCATACCCCAAGAACAGTACCATCCCTAAAATAATCCCCACGACTATGCTTCACAAAGTGGGGATTTCACCTTTTGTGAACTATAGCCGTGGGGTTCTATCCCTGGCACCCGTGCCAAGAACACTACTCACCGTTTTGTGAGCGGGTACTAACTGTTCTTGTGGTATTTTGTTGATATCATGAGAGTAGTAAAATCTCGCACCGCAAATCCCGATGGGGTTCTTCTCTGTGCGAAAGATATCACGCCTCTCATGCAGTCACGCGTGGAATAAGGCTGTCTATGGGGTATATATCACGGAGGCTGCGGTCCTTCAGCTATGATATAAAAAACCTCCACAGTTAGTTACAGCAACGAACAGTGGCTGAAAGGCAGGTTAACTTGCCTTATTTACGGGTGCCTTTACAATGGGATGCTTTTTTGTGGTTCTCTGCTGCCTAAAATCCACAGCGCATCGTTGGCTGATTTTATGCCACCTTCAGTACTATGGGGCTGGACGCAAATACCCAGTTCAGCGCAGAACTGCGTATGTCCGGACGGCACCATAGTACTGAACGCCGTTTGGTGAACGGTATAAAAATGCCCTGTGGATTTTAGTCAGCAGACCCGCAGCCCCATGTGAAGGTACCCATAGGGTGAGGTTTATTGGGAGTGACCAAAGAGAGGGCGGGAAGGTCACTCCCATACCCCATCAGGGGTTTTTCCCCTACCCATTTTAACAGATAAGTCAAGGCAATTAATTACTTTCTGTGCCCTTATTTGACCCAGAAACTTAGGCCCCATTCACACAACTGTAAGTGAATGGGGCCGTATCTATCCGCAATTTTGTTGATAGATACGGCCCCATTCACTTACGGTCGTGTGAATGGGGCCTTATAAATTGCACGGACTTATCCTTTAAGCCGGCTGGTGACAGCACTAAAAAAAAAAAACACAAAAGCATACATCCATTGGGTTGGGCGCTGCACTCGGTTAGGACATCAAACTGGTGTAACAAAGATATATATATATATATATAAGTCTTGACAACAGCCATAGGCCCAGATTCAACAGGTTTTACACCAGAGTAGTTGCGTCAATTTGTAAAGCGAGTGCCAGTGAGGTGTCCATTTCATGAAAATTGGACACGTATTTTTGGATAATGGAACTGGCATAAAGCCTTCTTGAATCTGTGCCTTTTTAAATGTCCTTTCTTTACCTCAGATTCTGTGGTTGAGGTTGTCTGTCTATTTCACCGTATCTGTATCCTACTAGACTAGCTGTAATGTTACAGGGTTTTTTTAACGTTGACTGTCCTGTGCTGAACTGAACATCAACATTTTGTCGTGTATAAAAAAAATGATTTTTACAAACGTGCATATTCTTAGCTTCCAAGTTCAGTTCTCTGTACTAGGCCCTTCTGGGTCCAAAAGAATACTGCTCCTACTAATGTCCCCACCGTCAATTATCTATTAGAAAACATACTGTGGGCAATCAAGTGCTGCCTCCTCCTCAACTTGTCTCTTCTCAACCCTACTGGTTCACCACCAGGCCCTCAAAAATAATGTTTTCAAGGGTCTGTTCACCACCAGGCCCTCAAAAATAATGTTTTCAAGGGTCTGTTCACCACCAGGCCCTCAAAAATAATGTTTTCAAGGGTCTGTTCCACACCAGGCCTTCTACCATAATGTTTTCATGGATCTGTTTACCACCAGTCCCTCAAATATATTTTTTTCAAGGGACTGTTCACCACCAGGTCTTCAATCATAATGTTTTCTAGGGTCTATTCACCACCAGGCCTTCAACCATAATGTTTTCAGGGGTCTGTTCATCACCAGTCCCTCAAAAATAACGTTTTTAAGGGTCTGTTCACTACCAGGCCTTCAACCATAATGTTTTCAGGGGTCTGTTCACCACCAGGCCTTCAACCATAATGTTTTCAACGGTCAACTCACCAGCAGGCCGTCAATCTTAATTTTTCACCATTGTGTCTAATGCCCTCCTTTATGTGTAATAAAAGGTGTATCGGAGTGCCAGTTCCTTGTAATTTTTGGCTGGACTTGAGCTTTACGTACAAGTCAATATATTTTTCATAACATTATTTCTTCAAAGTATGTCAGGAAGGGGTTAAAGTTTTAAAAAAACACAGGTTTTAAGAAATATATTTTAACAATAACAAATTATAAATAAAATAGAAAATAAAATAAATATTAAACAGGAGGTTGACGACGTCTCGCCAACATGGCTTGCATACCCTACACCTCTAATTGCAGGCTGCGTTGTATGCGGGAGGCAGCATAGAGCCGCTCATTGACCCTTCTGAGGGCTGCCTCCAATTCGAAGTCTGTGGGGATAGCTGTAGGGGTGGAAACATTAATACAATTAGTATTATCTAGTTAAAGGGGTTGTCGCACAAAAAATATTCGAAACTTTCAAAGCAGCACCTGGATTTGAATACTTTAGCAGTTACATGTCATTAAATATTTTGTATATCTACTCGAACTGACTCAGTTATTCAGTGAAATGTATTTTTATTGAGCCTTTTTTTTTTCTTATGTCTTAGAACTGCTCACAGAGAAGGCCGCACATGCTCACTTTAAATCTTCACTGCCTCCTCAAGCTTAAACTGCCTCCTGTCCTGAGCTGTGATAGGGAGAGATGGACACGAGTCCTGACATGCGGCAGAATAGACACTAGTCACACTACCCTTCAATAACCAGCTTGATGTAGCAGAATAATTGGGGCAACAATAACATAAAATAAAGCCAACCGGCTCTCACCCTTCAAGGCTCAGTCCATGTGGTGGCTCCCATTAGTCATGTTGTTCTTTATAGGTGTAGCTGGGGCTCCCTCTAGTGGAAAGCCTCCAGCTCCTCGTTGCTGCTGCTCGAGCTGAGTGACATGAGAGGGCGCTCCTGCCTCTGGTAGGCCTCACGGTAGGCTGCGGCCTTTCCCCAGCGTCCTCTCAAGGATAATTGTGGCACCGGTCTGGGCAGGGTCCCAGTGGTCAGACTGGTGACGGTGGCAGCCATCTGGGAATGGACCCTGTAAGGCCCGGATGCTCCTGCCGGGGTCACTGGTGACAGAACCTCAGGTTTAAGAGGCTCAGCCAGAGGCCTACCCCTGGCAACAGATTGTGCTGCTGGTGCCTCTTGCATCAGGTGGTACGTGGCCAGGGGATTAAAGATGAATTTACTGGCCATAATTTGACCCACCTGGAACGCTGTCGGCGTAGGTAACCCGGGGATGAGAGGCTCCAGCTCGCTGGTTGGGGTTCTTGGTCCCAATACGCTGGGGCCTTCTCTCTCTCGGCTTTGAGGCACCGGAGCAGTTGCGGTGACCGTCGCTGGCGATGGCTCCTCCCACTCTTCTGCGGGCTCCTCCGTTCTTCGGGTCGCGGGATCACCCTCACTCCGGTGGCGAAGGGGCCTTGCAGACTTTTCATTGGGGTATACTCCACAAAGTCACCGGTGTGGAGGTTATGCTGGGATGGAGGGAGGTACGGCCTCTTGACGGAGCGGCGGTTGACATAGTACTCCACTAACGTCTCTTCGTCCGTAAGGAACCCGACCCCTCGCTCCACATTGAACCAAAGCACGGTTCCGGTGCACCTCTCAAGCTTCGGGTCTCCAGGCCGGGGGTGCTCCAATACTTCTACCACCCACTCTTCTACTCGCTGCTTATATTCCCAGCAGGTGTAGACGTTTCTCGTTACTTCCGCCGGTACAATGAGGTTCTGCCTCAGGTCATCCGGCTTGGGCCTCACCGACGGGGTCACTCCAGCCACCGCTTTGCGTTTCTCTTCTAGAGCGCCGACGGGGACATTCTTAGTCTGTACATATGAAGGTTTCCGTACGGATTCTCCAGCCGTCTCTCTTGTTCCCTCCACCAAATTAGAAGTGGTGGCAGGTACTCCAGCTGCCGCAGCCGGCGGGACGGTCTCGTCAGGTTTCTCCTTCCGCCGGGTATTCAGACTCAGCTGACCCAGGGTAATCTCTTCCCCTCGGGGTTCAGGTTCGTAGGGATAGGTGCCCCACACCATGTCTCCCCAACTAGGACCTCGTTGACAGGATGCCATCTTGTTAACTCTCTGCTCTTTCATGCAAACAGGAGATGGAGGAGGAGCTAAGGGGGTGGAGTCTTCGCTCTCAATGCTCCCCACAGCAAGTTCCTGGCGGGCTGGATTGGATTTTCCTGCGCTACAGGGGGGGCGTGCCATGGTTTTCCCGCTCTTGAGGGGGCGGTTTCTTTGCTTCTGCATGAAGAAGCTGTGCCACTAGTGAGAAAATGGCGTTGTTAACTCTGCTGGTGCCGGCGCGCAGCGTTTTGCGCCGTCTGCACCGCAGCAACTGTGTCAAAGTCATTTTTCTGTAGACATCTGTCAGGTTTCTGACTAATTCTTTGGCCTTGTAGATAAAAGGCTATTAGTTTAAAGTCTGTTTTAGGGATGGTTGAGCTGTGGCCTTAACGCTACAGGCACTTCAGACTCATCCTGTTCGTGACGCTAATGCGTACATATTCAGTTAAGTAGCGTACCATGGACAACGCTACACTGTATGCTCGTTACTTGAGTAGGAATGTTCGCAGACGCAGTGTATTTGTACGCTAATGCGTACATAGTTAAGTAGCGTACCATGGACAACGCT